>BMAO01016629.1:0-12980 GCA_019973975.1 Trichonephila clavata
GATGAGGCGCTTTTATAGGTAGGATTCTTTTGATCCTCTACTTTACAATACATCCCTAAAAAGGAGATGTATTCTTCAAAAATCTTTAAATGGCACTGGTGTCTCTTTCGTTTTCACAATGGCTGTCTTCTAAATCTAGGTTAAGTTTCGACCCACCTAATTCCTGGCCGTTTCTGCGAACTTCTGAAATATCTCATATTTGCGTGAAAATCTCTCGTTTATATCCGTAGGCTCTTTAGTGGAAACTTGAAATTTGCTTTTGGCTTTTGAAAATTTTCCTGTTGGTGAATATTCAGACATCGTCCCTCCATTTCTATATGCAACATTCTTGTTGAAGTGTTTCGATACTTTCGGGAACACATTCTGCTCTTTTAGCTGGAGGATGAGGCTCTTTGTAGGTAGGATTCTTTTGATCCTCTACTTTACAAGATACATCCCTAAAAAGGAGATGTCCTCTTTAAAAATTTATAAACTAGCACTGGTCTCTCTCTTCGTTTTCATAAAATCTGTCTTCTAAATCTAGGTTAAGTTTCGACCCACCAAATTCCTGGCCGTTTCTGCGAACTTCTGAAATATCGTCATACTCTTGCGTGAAAATCTCTCGTTTATATCCGTAGGCTCTTTAGTGGAAACTTGAAATTTGATTTTGGCTTTTGAAAATTTACCTGTTGGTGAATATTTCAGACATGCGTCCCTGCTCTTTTATATAAAACATTCTTGTTGAAGTAAACCGATACGTTCGGGAACACATTTTGTCATTTTAGCTGGAGGATGAGGCGCTTTTATAGGTAGGATTCTTCTGATCCTTTACTGTACAATACATCCCTAAAAAGGAGATGTGTTCTTCAAAATCTTTAAACTGTCACTGGTGTCTCTCTTCGTTTTCACAATGGCTGTCTTCTAAATCTAGGTTTAGTTTCGACCCACCTAATTCCTGGCCGTTCTGCGAACTTCTGAAATATCGTCATACTCTTGCGTGAAAATTTCTCGTTTATATCCGTAGGCTCTTTAGTGGAAACTTGAAATTTGCTTTTGGCTTTTGAAAATTTACTGTTTGGTGAATATTTCAGATATGCGTCCCTCCGTTTCTATATACAACATTCTAGTTGAAGTGTTTCGATACTTTCGGGAACACATACTGCTTTTTAGCTGGAGGATGAGGCGCTTTTATAGGTAGAATTCTTTTGATCCTCTACTTTACAATACATCCCTAAAAAGGAGATGTATTCTTCAAAAATCTTTAAACTGGCAGTGGTGTCTCTCTTCGTTTTCACAATGGCTGTCTTCTAAATCTAGGTTAAGTTTCGACCCACCTAATTCCTGGCCGTTTCTGCGAATTTCTGAAATATCGTCATACCTTGCGTGAAAATCTCTCGTTTATCTCCGTAGGCTCTTTAGTGGAAACTTGAAATTTGCTTTTTGCT
The DNA here is from genome assembly GCA_019973975.1 of Trichonephila clavata. Taxonomy (NCBI): domain Eukaryota; kingdom Metazoa; phylum Arthropoda; class Arachnida; order Araneae; family Nephilidae; genus Trichonephila; species Trichonephila clavata. The sequence goes on from BMAO01016629.1 coordinate 1,425, forward strand.
TTTGAAAATTTACCGGTTGGTGAATATTTCAGACATGCGTCCATCCAATTGTGTATACAACATTCTTGTTGAAGTGTTTCGATACTTTCGGGAACATATTCTGCTCTTTTAGCTGGAGGATGAGGCTTTTATAGGTAGGATTCTTTGATCCTCTACTTTACAATACATCCTAAAAAGGAGACGAACTCTTTAAAATCTATAAATTAGCACTAGTCTCTCTCTTCGTTTTCACAAAGGCTGTCCTTTAAATCTAGGTTAAGTTTCGACCCACCTAATTCCTGGCCGTTTTTGCGAACTTCTGAAATATCTGCATATTCTTGCGTGAAAATCTCTCGTTTATATCCGTAGGCTCTTTAGTGGAAACTTGAAATTTGCTTTTGGCATTTCAAAATTTTCCTGTTGGTGAATATTTCAGACATACGTCCCTCCATTTCTATATGCAACATTCTTGTTGAAGTGTTTCGATACTTTCGGGAACACATTCTGCTCTTTTAGCTGGAGGATGAGGCGCTTTTATAGGTAGGATTCTTTTGATCCTCTACTTTACAATACATCCCTAAAAAGGAGATGTATTCTTCAAAAATCTTTAAACTGGCAGTGGTGTCTCTCTTCGTTTTCACAATGGCTGTCTTCTAAATCTAGGTTAAGTTTCGACCCACCTAATTCCTGGACGTTTCTGCGAACTTCTGGAATATCTTCATATTCTTGCGTGAAAATCTCTCGTTTATATGCGTAGGCTCTTTAGTAGAAACTTGAAATTTGCTTTTTGCTTTTGAAAACTTACCTGTTGGTGAATATTTCAGACATGCTTCCCTGCATTTCTATATAGAACATTCTTGTTGAAATGTTTCGATACTTTCGGGAACACATTCTGCTCTTTTAGCTAGAGGATGAGGTTCTTTGCAGGTAGGATTCTTCTGATCCTCTACTTTACAATACATCCCTAAAAGGAGATGAATTCTTTAAAAATTTAAAACTAGCACTGGTCTCTCTCTTCGTTTTCATGAATCTTCTTCTAAATCTAGGTTAAGTTTCGACCCACCAAATTCCTGGCCGTTTCTGCGAACTTCTGAAATATCGTCATACTCTTGCGTGAAAATCTCTCGTTTATATCCGTAGGCTCTTTAGTGGAAACTTGAAATTTGCTTTTGGCTTTTGTAAATTTACCGGTTGGTGAATATTTCAGACATGCGTCCATCCAATTGTGTATACAACATTCTAGTTGAAGTGTTTCGATACTTTCGGGAACACATACTGCTTTTTAGCCTGGAGGATGAGGCGCTTTTATAGGTAGGATTCTTTTGATCCTCTACTTTACAATACATCCCTAAAAGGAGATGTATTCTTCAAAAATCTTTAAACTGCAGTGGTGTCTCTCTTCGTTTTCACAATGGCTGTCTTCTAATCTAGGTTAAGTTTCGACCCACCCAATTCTGGCCGTTTCTGCGAACTTCTGAAATATCGTCATACCTTGCGTGAAATCTCTCGTTTATATGCGTAGGCTCTTTAGTAGAAACTTGAAATTTGCTTTTTGCTTTTGAAAATTACCTGTTGGTGAATATTTCAGACATGCGTCCCTGCATTTCTATATAAACATTCTTGTTGAAGTGTTTCGATACTTTCGGGAATACATTCGCTGTTTTAGCTGGAGGATGAGGCGCTTTATAGGTAGGATTCTTTTGATCCTCTACTTTACAATACATCCCTAAAAAGGAGATGTATTCTTCAAAAATCTTTAAATTGGCAGTGGTGTCTCTTTTCGTTTTCACAATGGCTGTCTTCTAAATCTAGGTTAAGTTTCGACCCACCTAATTCCTGGCCGTTTCTGCGAACTTCTGAAATATCTGCATATTCTTGCGTGAAAATCTCTCGTTTATATCCGTAGGCTCTTTAGTGGAAACTTGAAATTTGCTTTTGGCATTTCAAAATTTTCCTGTTGGTGAATATTTCATACATACGTCCCTCCATTTCTATATGCAACATTCTTGTTGAAGTGTTTCGATACTTTCGGGAACACATTCTGCTCTTTTAGCTGGAGGATGAGGCTCTTTGTAGGTAGGATTCTTTTGATCCTCTACTTTACAATACATCCCTAAAAAGGAGATGTCCTCTTTAAAAATTTATAAATTAGCACTGGTCTCTCTCTTCGTTTTCATAAAATCTGTCTTCTGAATCTAGGTTAAGTTTCGACCCACCAAATTCCTGGCCGTTTCTGCGAACTTCTGAAATATCGTCATACTCTTGCGTGAAAATCTCTCGTTTATATCCGTATGCTCTTTAGTGGAAACTTGAAATTTGATTTTGGCTTTTGAAAATTTACCTGTTGGTGAATATTTCAGACATGCGTCCCTGCCTTTTATATAAACATTCTTGTTGAAGTAAACCGATACGTTCGGGAACACATTTTGTCATTTTAGCTGGAGGATGAGGCGCTTTTATAGGTAGGATTCTTCTGATCCTTTACTGTACAATACATCCCTAAAAAGGAGATGTGTTCTTCAAAATCTTTAAACTGTCACTGGTGTCTCTCTTCGTTTTCACAATGGCTGTCTTCTAAATCTAGGTTTAGTTTCGACCCACCTAATTCCTGGCCGTTTCTGCGAACTTCTGAAATATCGTCATACTCTTGCGTGAAAATTTCTCGTTTATATCCTAGGCTCTTTAGTGGAAACTTGAAATTTGCTTTTGGCTTTTAAAATTTACTGTTTGGTGAATATTTCAGATATGCGTCCCTCCGTTTCTATATACAACATTCTAGTTGAAGTGTTTCGATACTTTCGGGAACACATACTGCTTTTTAGCTGGAGGATGAGGCGCTTTTATAGGTAGGATTCTTTTGATCCTCTACTTTACAATACATCCCTAAAAGGAGATGTATTCTTCAAAAATCTTTAAACTGGCAGTGGTGTCTCTCTTCGTTTTCACAATGGCTGTCTTCTAAATCTAGGTTAAGTTTCGACCCACCTAATTCCTGGCCGTTTCTGCGAACTTCTGAAATATCTTCATATTCTTGCGTGAAAATCTCTCGTTTATATGCGTAGGCTCTTTAGTAGAAACTTGAAATTTGCTTTTTGCTTTTGAAAATTTACCTGTTGGTGAATATTTCAGACATGCTTCCCTGCATTTCTATATAGAACATTCTTGTTGAAGTGTTTCGATACTTTCGGGAACACATTCTGCTCTTTTAGCTAGAGGATGAGGTTCTTTGCAGGTAGGATTCTTCTGATCCTCTACTTTACAATACATCCCTAAAAAGGAGATGAATTCTTTAAAAATTTAAACTAGCACTGGTCTCTCTCTTCGTTTTCATGAAATCTGTCTTCTAAATCTAGGTTAAGTTTCGACCCACCAAATTCCTGGCCGTTTCTGCGAACTTCTGAAATATCGTCATACTCTTGCGTGAAAATCTCTCGTTTATATCCGTAGGCTCTTTAGTGGAAACTTGAAATTTGCTTTTGGCTTTTGTTAAATTTACCTGTTGGTGAATATTTCAGACATGCGTCCCTCCATTGTTATACAACATTCTAGTTGAAGTGTTTCGATACTTTCGGGAACACATTCTGCTTTTTAGCTGGAGGATGAGGGCTTTTATAGGTAGGATTCTTTTGATCCTCTACTTACAATACATCCCTAAAAAGGAGATGTATTCTTCAAAAATCTTTAAACTGTCACTGGTGTCTCTCTTCGTTTTCACAATGGCTGTCTTCTAAATCTAGGTTAAGTTTCGACCCACCTAATTCCTGGCCGTTTCTGCGAACTTCTGAAATATCGTCATACCTTGCGTGAAAATCTCTCGTTTATATGCGTAGGCTCTTTAGTAGAAACTTGAAATTTGCTTTTTGGCTTTTGAAAATTTACCTGTTGGTGAATATTTCAGACATGCTTCCCTGCATTTCTATATAGAACATTCTTGTTGAAGTGTTTCGATACTTTCGGGAACACATTCTGCTCTTTTAGCTGGAGGATGAGGCGCTTTTATAGGTAGGATTCTTTTGATCCTCTACTTTACAATACATCCCTAAAAAGGAGATGATTCTTCAAAAATCTTTAAACTGGCAGTGGTGTCTCTCTTCGTTTTCACAATGGCTGTCTTCTAAATCTAGGTTAAGTTTCGACCCACCTAATTCCTGGCCGTTTCTGCGAACTTCTGAAATATCTCATACTCTTGCGTGAAAATCTCTCGTTTATATCCGTAGGCTCTTTAGTGGAAACTTGAAATTTGCTTTTGGTTTTTGAAAATTTACCTGTTGGTGAATATTTCAGACATGCGTCCTCCATTTCTATACAACATTCTTGTTGAAGTGTTTCGATACTTTCGGGAACACATTCTGCTCTTTTAGCTGGAGGATGAGGCGCTTTTATAGGTAGGATTCTTTTGATCCTCTACTTAACAATACATCCCTAAAAAGGAGATGTATTCTTCAAAAATCTTTAAACTGTCACTGGTGTCTCTCTTCGTTTTCACAATGGCTGTCTTCTAAATCTAGGTTTAGTTTCGACCCACCTAATTCCTGGCCGTTTCTGCGAACTTCTGAAATATCGTCATACTCTTGCGTGAAAATCTCTCGTTTATATCCGTAGGCTCTTTAGTGGAAACTTGAAATTTGCTTTTGGCTTTTGAAAATTTCCTATTTGGTGAATATTTCAGATATGAGTCCCTCCGTTTCTATATACAATATTCTAGTTGAAGTGTTTCGATACTTTCGGGAACACATTCTGCTCTTTTAGCTGGAGGAAGAGGCGCTTTTATAGGTAGGATTCTTTTGATCCTCTACTTAACAATACATCCCTAAAAAGGAGATGTATTCTTCAAAAATGTTTAAACTGGCAGTGGTGTCTCTCTTCGTTTTCACAATGGCTGTCTTCTAAATCTAGGTTAAGTTTCGACCCACCTAATTCCTGGCCGTTTTTTCGAACTTCTGAAATATCTTCATATTCTTGCGTGAAAATCTCTCGTTTATATGCGTAGGCTCTTTAGTAGAAACTTGAAATTTGCTTTTTGCTTTTGAAAATTTACCTGTTGGTGAATATTTCAGACATGCTTCCCTGCATTTCTATATAGAACATTCTTGTTGAAGTGTTTCGATACTTTCGGGAACACATTCTGCTCTTTTAGCTAGAGGATGAGGTTCTTTGCAGGTAGGATTCTTCTGATCCTCTACTTTACAATACATCCCTGAAAAGGAGATGAACTCTTTAAAAATCTATAAACTAGCACTGGTGTTTCTCTTCGTTTTCACAAAGGCTGTCTTCTAAATCTAGGTTAAGTTTCGACCCACCTAATTCCTGGCCGTTCCTGTGAACTTCTGAAATATCTTCATACTCTTGCATGAAAATCTCTCGTTTATATCCGTAGGCTCTTTAGTGGAAACTTGAAATTTGCTTTTGGTTTTTGAAAATTTACCTGTTGGTGAATATTTCAGACATGCGTCCCTCCATTTCTATATGCAACATTCTTGTTGAAGTGTTTCGATACATTCGGGAACACATTTTGCTATTTTAGATGGAGGATGAGGAGCTTTTATAGGTAGGATTCTTTTGATCCTTTACTGTACAATACATCCCTAAAAAGGATATGTGTTCTTCAAAAATCTTTAAACTGTCACTGGTGTCTCTCTTCGTTTTCACAATGGCTGTCTTCTAAATCTAGGTTAAGTTTCGACCCACCTAATTCCTGGCCGTTTTTTCGAACTTCTGAAATATCTTCATATTCTTGCGTGAAAATCTCTCGTTTATATGCGTAGGCTCTTTAGTAGAAACTTGAAATTTGCTTTTTGCTTTTGAAAATTTACCTGTTGGTGAATATTTCAGACATGCTTCCCTGCATTTCTATATAGAACATTCTTGTTGAAGTGTTTCGATACTTTCGGGAACACATTCTGCTCTTTTAGCTAGAGGATGAGGTTCTTTGCAGGTAGGATTCTTCTGATCCTCTACTTTACAATACATCCCTGAAAAGGAGATGAACTCTTTAAAAATCTATAAACTAGCACTGGTGTTTCTCTTCGTTTTCACAAAGGCTGTCTTCTAAATCTAGGTTAAGTTTCGACCCACCTAATTCCTGGCCGTTCCTGTGAACTTCTGAAATATCTTCATACTCTTGCATGAAAATCTCTCGTTTATATCCGTAGGCTCTTTAGTGGAAACTTGAAATTTTCTTTTGGTTTTTGAAAATTTACCTGTTGGTGAATATTTTAGACATACGTCCCTCCATTTCCATATGCAACATTCTTGTTGAAGTGTTTCGATACATTCGGGAACACATTTTGCTATTTTAGATGGAGGATGAGGAGCTTTTATAGGTAGGATTCTTTTGATCCTTTACTGTACAATACATCCCTAAAAAGGATATGTGTTCTTCAAAAATCTTTAAACTGTCACTGGTGTCTCTCTTCGTTTTCACAATGGCTGTCTTCTAAATCTAGGTTTAGTTTCGACCCACCTAATTCCTGGCCGTTTCTTCGAACTTCTGAAATATCGTCATACTCTTGCGTGAAAATCTCTCGTTTATATCGTAGGCTCTTTAGTGAAACTTGAAATTTGCTTTTTGCTTTTGAAAATTTACCTGTTGGTGAATATTTCAGACATGCTTCCCTGCATTTCTATATAGAACATTCTTGTTGAAGTGTTTCGATACTTTCGGGAACACATTCTGCTCTTTTAGCTAGAGGATGAGGTTCTTTGCAGGTAGGATTCTTCTGATCCTCTATTTTACAATACATCCCTGAAAAGGAGATGAAATCTTTAAAAATCTATAAACTAGCACTGGTGTTTCTCTTCGTTTTCACAATGGCTGTCTTCTAAATCTAGGTTTAGTTTCGACCCACCTAATTCCCGGCCGTTTCTGCGAACTTCTGAAATATCGTCATACTCTTGCGTGAAAATCTCTCGTTTATATCCGTAGGCTCTTTAGTGGAAACTTGAAATTTGCTTTTGGCTTTTGAAAATTTACTATTTGGTGAATATTTCAGATATGCGTCCCTCCGTTTCTATATACAACATTCTAGTTGAAGTGTTTCGATACTTTCGGGAACACATACTGCTTTTTAGCTGGAGGATGAAGCGCTTTTATAGGTAGGATTCTTTTGATCCTCTACTTTACAATACATCCCTAAAAAGGAGAGGAATTCTTTAAAAATTTATTAACTAGAACTGGTCTATCTCTTCGTTTTCACAAAGGCTGTCTTCTAAATCTAGGCAAGGTTTCGACCCACCTAATTCCTGGCCGTTTCTGCGAACTTCTGAAATATAGTCATACACTTGCGTAAAAATCTCTCGTTTATATCCGTAGGCTCTTTAGTGGAAACTTGTAATTTGCTTTTGGTTTTTGAAAATTTACCTGTTGGTGAATATTTCAGACATGAGTCCATCCAATTGTGTATACAACATTCCTGTTGAAGTGTTTCGATACTTTCGGGAACACATTCTGCTCTTTTAGCTGGAGGATGAGGCGCTTTTATAGGTAGGATTCTTTTGATCCTCTACTTAACAATACATCCCTAAAAAGGAGATGTATTCTTCAAAAATCTTTAAACTGTCACTGGTGTCTCTCTTCGTTTTCACAATGGCTGTCTTCTAAATCTAGGTTTAGTTTCGACCCCCCTAATTCCTGGCCGTTTCTGCGAGCTTCTGAAATATCGTCATACTCTTGCGTGAAAATCTCTCGTTTATATCCGTAGGCTCTTTAGTGGAAACTTGAAATTTGCTTTTGGCTTTTGAAAATTTCCTATTTGGTGAATATTTCAGATATGAGTCCCTCCGTTTCTATATACAACATTCTAGTTGAAGTGTTTCGATACTTTCGGGAACACATTCTGCTCTTTTAGCTAGAGGATGAGGTTCTTTGCAGGTAGGATTCTTTTGATCCTTTACTGTACAATACATCCCTGAAAAGGAGATGTGTTCTTCAAAAATCTTTAAACTGTCACTGGTGTGTCTCTTCGTTTTCACAATGGCTGTCTTCTAAATCTAGGTTAAGTTTCGACCCACCTAATTCCTGACCGTTTCTGCGAACCTCTGAAACATCGCCATACACTTGCGTAGAAATCTCTCGTTTATTTTCGTAGGCTCTTTAGTGGAAACTTGTAATTTGCTTTTGGTTTTTGAAAATTTACCTGTTGGTGAATATTTCAGACATGCGTCCATCCAATTCTATATACAATATTCTTGTTGAAGTGTTTCGATACTTTCGGGAACACATTCTGGTCTTTTAGCTGGAGGATGAGTCGCTTTTATAGGTAGGATTCTTTTGATCCTCTACTTGACAATACATCCCTAAAAAGGAGAGGAATTCTTTAAAAATCTTTAAACTGGCACTGGTGTCTCTCTTCGTTTTCACAATGGCTGTCTTCTAAATCTAGGTTAAGTTTCGACCCACCTAATTCCTGGCCGTTTCTGCGAACTTCTGAAATATAGTCATACTCTTGCGTGAAAATCTCTCGTTTATATCCGTAGGCTCTTTAGTGGAAACTTGTAATTTGCTTTTGGTTTTTGAAAATTTACCTGTTGGTGAATATTTCAGACATGCGTCCATCCATTTCTATATACAACATTCTTGTTGAAGTGTTTCGATACTTTCGGGAACACATTCTGCTCTTTTAGCTGGAGGATGAGGCGCTTTTATAGGTAGGATTCTTTTGATCCTCTACTTACAATACATCCCTAAAAAGGAGATGTATTCTTCAAAAATCTTTAAACTGTCACTGGTGTCTCTCTTCGTTTTCACAATGGCTGTCTTCTAAATCTAGGTTTAGTTTCGACCCACCTAATTCCTGGCCGTTTCTGCGAACTTCTGAAATATCGTCATACTCTTGCGTGAAAATCTCTCGTTTATATCCGTAGGCTCTTTAGTGGAAACTTGAAATTTGCTTTTTGCTTTTGAAAATTTACCTGTTGGTGAATATTTCAGATATGAGTCCTCCATTTCTATATACAACATTCTTGTTGAAGTGTTTCGATACTTTCGGGAACACATTCTGCTCTTTTAGCTGGAGGATGAGGCGCTTTTATAGGTAGGATTCTTTTGATCCTCTACTTAACAATACATCCCTAAAAAGGAGATGTATTCTTCAAAAATCTTTAAACTGTCACTGGTGTCTCTCTTCGTTTTCACAATGGCTGTCTTCTAAATCTAGGTTAAGTTTCGACCCACCTAATTCCTGGCCGTTTTTCGAACTTCTGAAATATCTTCATATTCTTGCGTGAAAATCTCTCGTTTATATGCGTAGGCTCTTTAGTAGAAACTTGAAATTTGCTTTTTGCTTTTGAAAATTTACCTGTTGGTGAATATTTCAGACATGCTTCCCTGCATTTCTATATAGAACATTCTTGTTGAAGTGTTTCGATACTTTCGGAACACATTCTGCTCTTTTAGCTAGAGGATGAGGTTCTTTGCAGGTAGGATTCTTCTGATCCTCTACTTTACAATACATCCCTGAAAAGGAGATGAACTCTTTAAAAATCTATAAACTAGCACTGGTGTTTCTCTTCGTTTTCACAAAGGCTGTCTTCTAAATCTAGGTTAAGTTTCGACCCACCTAATTCCTGGCCGTTCCTGTGAACTTCTGAAATATCTTCATACTCTTGCATGAAAATCTCTCGTTTATATCCGTAGGCTCTTTAGTGAAACTTGAAATTTGCTTTTGGTTTTGAAAATTTACCTGTTTGGTGAATATTTCAGACATGCGTCCCTCCATTTCTATATGCAACATTCCTGTTGAAGTGTTCGATACTTTCGGAACACATTTTGCTCTTTTAGCTGAGGATGAGGCTTTTATAGGTAGGATTCTTTTGATCCTCTACTTACAATACATCCCTAAAAGGAGATGTGTTCTTCAAAAATCTTTAAACTGTCACTGTGTTCTCTCTTCGTTTTCACAATGGCTGTCTTCTAAATCTAGGTTAAGTTTCGACCCACCTAATTCCTGGCCGTTTTCGAACTTCTGAAATATCTTCATACTCTTGCATGAAAATCTCTCGTTTATATCCGTATCTCTTTAGTGGAAACTGAAATTTGCTTTTGGTTTTTGAAAATTTACTATTTGGTGAATATTTCAGATATGCGTCCCTCCATTTCTATATACAACATTCTTGTTGAAGTGTTTCGATACTTTCGGGAACACATTTCTGCTTTTTAGCTGGAGGATGAGGAGCTTTTATAGGTAGGATTCTTTGATCCTTACTGTACAATACATCCCTAAAAAGGATATGTGTTCTTTCAAAAATCTTAAACTGCACTGGTGTCTTCTTCGTTTTCACAATGGCTGTCTTCTAAATCTAGGTTAAGTTTCGACCCACCTAATTCCTGGCCGTTTTTTCGAACTTCTGAAATATCTTCATATTTTGCGTGAAAATCTCTCGTTTATATGCCGTAGGCTCTTTAGTAGAAACTTGAAATTTGCTTTTTGCTTTTTGAAAATTTACTGTTGGTGAATATTTCAGACATGCTTCCCTGCAATTTTCATATAGAACATTCTTGTTGAAGTGTTTCGATACTTTCGGGAACACATTCTGCTCTTTTAGCTAGAGGATGAGGTTCTTTGCAGGTAGGATTCTTCTGATCCTCTACTTTACAACATCCCTGAAAAGGAGATGAACTCTTTAAAAATCTATAAACTAGCACTGGTGTTTCTCTTCGTTTTCACAAAGGCTGTCTTCTAAATCTAGGTTAAGTTTCGACCCACACATTTCCTGGCCGTTCCTGTGAACTTCTGAAATATCTTCATACTCTTGCATGAAAATCTTCTCGTTTATATCCGTAGGCTCTTTAGTGGAAACTTGAAAATTTTTTTTGGTTTTTGAAAAATTACCTGTTGTTGAATATTTTAGACATACGTCCCTCCATTTCCATATGCAACATTCTTGTTGAAGTGTTTCGATACATTCGGGAACACATTTTGCTATTTTAGATGGAGGATGAGGAGCTTTTATAGGTAGGATTTTTGATCCTTTACTGTACAATACATCCCTAAAAAGGATATGTGTTCTTCAAAAATCTTTAAACTGTCACTGGTTCTCTTCGTTTCACAATGGCTGTCTTCTAAATCTAGGTTTAAGTTTCGACCCACCTAATTCCTGCCGTTTTTTCGAACTTCTGAAATATCTCATATTCTTGCGTGAAAATCTCTCGTTATATGCGTAGGCTCTTTAGTAGAAACTTGAAATTTGCTTTTGCTTTTGAAAATTTACCTGTTGGTGAATATTTCAGACATGCTTCCCTCATTTCTATATAGAACATCTTGTTGAAGTGTTTCGATACTTTCGGGAACACATTCTGCTCTTTTAGCTAGAGGATGAGGTTCTTTGCAGTAGGATTCTTCTGATCCTCTATTTTCAATACATCCCTGAAAAGGAGATGAAATCTTTAAAAATCTATAAACTCACTGGTGTTTCTCTTCGTTTCACAATGGCTGTCTTCTAAATCTAGGTTTAGTTTCGACCCCCTAATTCCTAGGCCGTTTCTGCGAACTTCTGAAATATCGTCATACTCTTGCGTGAAAATCTCTCGTTTATATCCGTAGGCTCTTTAGTGGAAACTTGAAATTTGCTTTTGGCTTT
>BMAO01016630.1:0-55083 GCA_019973975.1 Trichonephila clavata
ATTTTTACACTACTCAAAGTACAATCTTGAAATTGGTAAGCAGATTCTTTCGTTGAGTGCAGAACCGCTATAAAATGGGTCTCGCGAAAGTTAACCCCCAAGTTTCATTTCGGGGGATTAAGGGGCGTAATAGATAAATATTTCCGTTTTTAAACTATTCGATCTACCTGCTTGAAAATTGATAGGCATGTTCCTTTCATGGAATAGAGTTCCTCAAACAAAGAATAAACAAAAATCGACACCTAAGGAGGGTTGCGAGGGATGAAGGGGAGTTATAGGGAAAAAAATCCTGTTTTAGAATTGTTAGACCTGTGTACTTGAAATTTGTTAAGCATGTTCCTTTTGTTGAATAGGGATCCACTAAGAATGCATTTGACGGGAATCAACTCCTGGGGGAGCAAGTTGTTACTGGGGGGGGGGTGTTGACAAAGAATTTCTTTTTTCGAAATACAAGAACTATAATAATGGAATTTGGTTTACATTTTTCTTTTGTTGAATTGAAATCCGCTAAGAACGGTTTTGGGGAGAACGACTCTCAACGGAATTATGAGGGAGGGGGGCGGGTATTGATAGTAAAAATTTTACCGTATTAGATTTAGATTTGAAATTTGACTTCCATGTTTATTTTACGGAGTAGATATCCATCTAAAATTGGTTTTGCGGAAATCCACTTTGTTATAGGTTTACGAAAGTGTAAACATCATTCTAAAATCAATTTTAGAGAATATTAGATAATACAAATTAGTAGTTCTTTCCTTTTTATTTTTATCAAGAGGCGAGAGTTACAGGTATAAGTATATTTTTCAATACAATAGAATTCTTAATGCTAGGACTTAGATATCAATATTTTATGTATATAAACAGATATATTTATAAAACATCATGAAATACCCAGCAAAGCGGGAGGGCAACGGCTATGAAGGAATATTTATCGATGATATACAATCATGGATACAGAACACAAAGTACTTCATATCCCACAGAGCTCTTAAATTCACTTGAACTTTCGGGTGTACGCTCATGTCAACTTCAATTAAAAATAAATGTACCTGTTATGCTAATGCAAAACCTCAATGCTCCTAGACTGTGTAATGGAACGTGGCTTCGGATCACAAAATTGATGCAGAATATACTTAATGCCACTATTTTAACAGGTGTCGGAAAAGGGGAAAGTGTTATCTATCTCAAATTACAATTATCCCCACTGACCTACTGTTTCAATTCAAACGAATTCAAAATCCAAACAACCTCAGTTTTGCTGTTACTAGACAACAACGCGAGCGAAGGCGCGGATAAAAGCTAGTATATTATATTTTAACAAGGGGAAGCAACTCTGCTAAAATACAGAACTTTAATGTGCTTTTTTAACGCCTTAACAAGTTTGAGCGTACATCGTGCGGGCAACTGAAAGATGACCACAACCGATTTGTCCGTACGTTGTACGGGCACTGACATTTTCTTTTCTATTTTTGAATTGCACGTATTTTTAATTCTTCTAGTGTTTTTAAGAGATGCACTTATTCCATGGTATTAAAATACTTCTCATACGGGATTTTCTTGAGGTGAAGGTGAAAATTTTTCATTGAAGGCAGGATTTTAGATTCCTTAAAATATTCATAAATAATAGGGATTGGTAAGGTAATGTGCAATTTGTTGCTTGGGAAAAAATGAAAATGGAAAGATAAACCAAAAAGCTGTTATTTTCTCTGTCCCCATTGAAAAAGTAAGACGATGCAGTACCACCATAAGACAATTACATGCAATTACACCATGCTTCAAAATGTATGTGCATAATACAGTCGACTCTCGATAATTCGAAGTTGGAGGAACCAATGAAAAACTTCGAATTATCAAGAGGGTAAAGAAAAACTCCCAAAATACTCGAAGAGAATTTTTTTCTAACACATTTAAATTTGAAACTATATAATAAAACAACAATTGTACATATGTATAAAATTTTAAAAATCACATATTATACAATATAAATATTATACAAAAGTTAAAAGCCCTGTAAAAGAATACATTCATGCACAATCCTACGCATCTCCTCTTCACAATAGTGGAATGTGTAGCAAGGTCACGTGTTAAACGAAAGATATGGATGGCTGACAACAGGTGCGATTGGTCTATTATCCACTTGAAAAAGGAAAGCAATAAAAGTGTATTTTTTCGGCACTGACAGATGGCACCGGAAAACAACTAAGAGAAGGGTAGCAGACAGATGGTCATTAACCTTACAGGGAGACACACAGAGACAATACAACCCAAAACTTGTAAACTTCAACCTGTTTGCTACAGGACTGTGCATGCTAGTGAGTGTTCGAATTGTCTAGAATTTTATAAGATAATTTCTAATTATCGCGTGTTGTGTAGTCTGGCCAGCCACAGATTGTATTTCGAATTATTGAGTGTACTCAAACGTATTGTTTTAGTTCGAAATATCAAGAGTTTTTCTAGCATATGCTTCAAATTATCGAGAGGTTCGTATTATCGAAGTTTTGATTTATCGAGAATTGACTGTATATACACATACACACAAAATTCTCAACCGTTTGAAAAAGAGATACAAAAATGAAATGTTTTTGTAAGATTGAGAGAAATTCTTTTAGGATATATGAAACATTCTCCATATCATGCAGAGTGTACTTATAAAAAGCAAACATTTAGAGTTTTTTTGTGTCCTACAATTATAAATATAAAAAGTTGTGGGAGAACTTTAAAATAGAAAATCAAAACAAAATACTCTGTTAAGTATTATGCTTAGTTATATGCAATACAAAAATGTGCCTTTTTCAAAACATCTTGGACAAAAAATAAATAAATAAATTACTGCTTAAGGTGTTAAGAAATAATTGAAAAATTTCTTCTCTCTCATGGAGTAATAAGGGTTATGTGATCAAGAGAGTTATAGCTCATAAATAATACTTTATTTAGTTTATACAGAATTATAATAAAAAGTTTGAATATATACACTCTATAACAAACAAACAAAAAAACGACGCACCAAGAACGAGTTGGCCGATAGAGACGACATAAATTGGTGGGTAGAAAAATTATGCAAGAAATAGAAAATGATAAAAATTTCAGAAAAATTGAATAATTTATTTCACAGTTGCATAGTTACAAAATAATGAGCCCAATAAGATGTTGACCACATCTAGCTTGCCACACGATCGTGGAAAGAGTGATAAAGGTCCCTGACGGTCTCCTGCGGTATTTCTTGCCGAATTTGCTCCAGTTGTCGGGCCAGGTCATCAACATTCCCTGGTAGATGCAGTCGCCTTCCCATCATATCCTAGACATGCTCGATTGGAGAGAGATATGATGATCTGGCTGGCCAAGGAAGTGTTTGACAAGTTGTAAGACAGTTCATAGGAACACGTGCCGTATGTGGTCTGGCATTATCTTGCTGAAAAATGAGAGCAGGGTACTGCAAAAGTTAGCAGTATCCTGGCCTTTGTCCTGGTAGTAAAACAGTTCTCAGAATACCGTCGACGTACCGCTGTGCTGTAAGTGTGTTTCTAATGGCGACCAAAGGGTCTGTCAAAAGAAATGGCACCCCATACCATAGCTCTTGGTTGAGGGCCTGTGTGGCGAGCAATAGTGAAAGCGGGATGTGCACGCTGCCCTGGGAGTTTCCAAACACATCTTCGATGATCGACAGGACACAGCTGGAAGCAGAATTCGTCGCTAAATATTATACATCCCCAGATAGCATGATTCCAATCTGATCGAGCCAAGCGCTACTGTAATATGGATCGACAGTGTGCAGACGTGAGTGGCAAGTGGCCTAGCGATCGGTACGAGCGTAAATTTCGCTCTATCAGCCGTCTGTGAATGGTCATGGTGGACACTCGTGTGCGGGTCGCACGTCTGATGGTTGATAACGATGAATCAGGCGCTGTGACAGCTGATTTGACAATCAATCTGTCTTCCGATCTGCTGTGGTCCTAGGTCGACCACTATCATCATGACGCTGAAATTTGCCATTGTCCACCCATTCTTTCCAGCATCCTTCTAATGGCCGCATCGCTTCGACCCTTATGACGAGCGATTCTCCGATTTGCCCAACATGCCTCTTTCAATCCAATGATACGACCTCATTCAAACTCTAAAAGTTGCTCGTAATGAGCTCAAATCCTGCGGTGACGCATTTTTTCAATCGTTGAAAGTTATCCTAAATCGCAATGCAACAGAAATTTTGACCATCAGATTGAGAATCGCTTCTTATAGACACCTGCTGAGTGCGCATTTCCGATGCGCTGTAGCTCCCACTATTCCTTCATTGGACGTCAAATTTTAATCATTTCCATGTTCGGTACAAATGTCATTGCATGTAAAACTTCTTTACAATCGGGTAACTCCTTCTTGGTATGTCATTTTTTTTTCTTCTTGTTATAAAGTGTATTTCTGGAAAATATTTTACCAAGTAATTTCTTGCAGTGATTCCAAAATAAAAAAGCTATTTTTTATATATTAAAATCCATGAAATAAAAATAGATATAATGAAGTGAATCAATTTTTTAATATTTTAGTGTAAAATTCCGAATTTAGCTATCATTAATGAACACATAAATACAGAATTCAAAATGAAAGGATCAAATATATTTGAAAAATACTAATGATTAATTTGTTTTATTTCTAATAGAATGGGAAAAAATCGCAATGGATATTCGCAAGCAATGGCGCCAGAGTTTAAAGATAAAATTTTTATTATTTTTTCGGTAATAGTTTTATTGCTAAACATAGTTTTAAATACTTTTATTTTTAAAATATTTTTCAAAAATAAAATGTGAAAAATTTTAAAATAAACACATGAAGCAAAATAATATTTCCCATGATTATTGCCTGTATAATATATTCTTTTCAAAATAAAAATGGTACTATATAAATGATAAAATATCGTTTTCGAATAACCTTTTATTATTGTTTGCGTTATTAAGTTTAAGTGAGCACACTGTTTAATTCTTTCTTTTTTAAGTAATTTATAATGCTGAAAAAAAGGTTAAAAATGCATCAGTATTTATATTGAAACTTACTCAATTTTGAAAAAAATAACACAATTATCTTTGATTGCTATATAACTAATTATAACTTCTTTAATTTAAAAAATTCTAAATGTGTTTGCGTCTAAATGTTTCCCTCTTAATATGATTCTGTATTATTATTATTATAGAGCTGCAGAGTTTTTGACAGACTAAAGAAAAATTTGAAATTGTATAAGCACCAATGTGATTGTAACTTAAATTAAATTGTTTATTTAATTTTAAGGGGATACAATACGATTCAATTGACTAAAATATGGTCAAAAAATCAAATCTAATTTTTTTACACTAAATTATTTTTTACATACTTTTCTACAAACTCATAAATTTGAAAGCTAGTTTAATGACGCAGAATTGTGATAACATTACGTTTGTTTTTATTCACATCCCAATGGCAAATCAAAACTTTAAACTGACTTATCTCGGAAAGATAAAATAACTAGTTTGTCTTCAATTAATTTGCTAAGGCTTTTTTTTCTAATGTGCCTAATGCTTGGAACTTTTTTTACTTGTTGCTAATAGTACATAGAATAAAATATGGTATGCGTTTTTCAATTAAAGCACAATACTTCTTTTTTAAAAAATAATTGAATTTATAATTTACACATTTTTTAAGGAATTTTCTATCAGAATTCACAAAAAAAAGTATTGTACGAATACCAATTATGTTATATCAAAACCCATGCCAACTTTTGTTATACATAGTTTGTCGTGCTTGTAATTCAAATTTCATATAGATACGTTACTTTTTGTAGGAGGAGTAGCATTTTAAAATAACTTCCTAAGTTTCAAGTTTTTCCCTTAAAAATTAATTGGTTAGCTTTTTATGAAATTTTGAGCACAAAATCTGTTTTACATCATGCATAGGAGGCAACCAAAAAAATTATGAAAATCATTCAATTAAAAAATTTTGTGTGAATCGTACCATGTCCCCTTAAGAGATTAAAACACTATAAAAGAGAGTATATGAAACATTTTAAAATTTTATATTATAAAACAGGTCTTTTGATTGTCTGTATACAATCATTTTTCGTGCATGATTGTCGATATACAACGGAAACTTATTTTTTGAGTACTTACACACTTCTCTTAAGATATCAGACACCATTTAGAAGGAATTATGCGTTTTGTGTTCAGTCATTGTTTTACTTAATTCTTTGAAAATTTATGCAAGTTTCAGACCAGTGTAGTAAATTAGTTCCTTCAACTCCCTTGAAATTTTCTTCTCAGACATGTCTGCAACATAATGATATTGATTTTTGTCTTGAAGCTGTCGCTGCTCTTCTTACTGTGACTTGATAGAGAGGTGAGTTTACAGTTTAAAATGCTTTTGAATATATACTTGCTCACTTTTATCGACATAATAACCTTAATTTATTTGCAATACAAATATATTTTTGTTTATCTTTTTCTTTAAAAAAAATGAAATAATCAGTATCAAATTCGTAACACGTAACGTGAAACAATGTATGATTCGAAAAATGTTTCCTGGTTATTTTTGCTTTAAAAAGATATAAAGCATCTGTGAAAATATTTTTTTTCAATAAAATTGCATTCTTCTATGCATTGTATTCATTTTAAAACATTCTATAGAACTAAGGTAAACCATGTAGATGATTACTCCCTTTTTTTGGAAGTGGTCGCATAAGAATATTTTAATCTAATTAAGGCAGTGCTTCTCAAACTTTCAATGCTTGCGACCCGATATTCAATCATAATTTTCATCGCAGCCCCCTCCGTACAATAACAATGTATTCTGTTCGAAAAAAATAACATTAACTATTTCTGTAAGTTCGATAGTACGAAGCTCTGACGCTAAAGCTTCAATACGACTTTTACTTCTTAAGTGCTATAAACCTCTAGCTCAGGCAGTGTTAAAATTGACCCTGACGTATATATACGTCTTTCTGAAACACCATCTTTTCTGTTCACTGCTATCCATAAAATTATCTCGAAGGCTTTGGAATGCAATAAAATTACTTGACAGTGTTTGCAAATGAGTGAGTGAATGTTAATGGTTAATGTCGCACTGTTCAGCTACACGAGGGCTTTTGGCGACGGACCTCGTAATTTTGAATCATGGTCAAGTGACGAGGACGACACCTGAGCTGGCATCCCCTTTTCCTAACTACCACACCTCACCAATGGGAAGACGTTTCAGCTCTCGACAGATTTAACGCGCATCGTCCCCTATACGGCGGGTTTTTAGTGGTACTGGGCTCGAACTCGTGACAAGCCAGCCACGATCCAATACCTTGACCACTAGGCTACCGCGGCCACCAGTGTTTGCGAAGGATTCCCTTATTTCAGAGGATTTACTTATCTATTCCTTTTCCCCTCCCCCAATACATCAGATGCGCTTGCATACGTGCAAAACGGTGGCATTGGGGAGCGAATCGCGTTAATTTTATTCGGCAGTTAAGGGATTAATTATAAACGGTAAATTATCAAGGTAAGTGTTGATTTTTACATATATTTTTACGTATATATATGACAAGCCCGTGGGGTCACTGGTAATTATTAAACTTGTTCTTAACTTAGTATTGTTAAATTAATTATAAAATACATTGTGCAGTACTGATACATTTATAATTGTATTATATAAGCGTAAATGTTTTTTAAATTTTTTTTATTATGTCAGAATGTATTTTGTTTGTTTAATTTCAACAAATTAATATATTTTTTAAATAATCTTTTGTTTTCGACTTTTCAATATGCTCGCGCACCTCCTAAGATTATTACGCCCCTTAGGAGCACGCCCCACAGTTTGAGAAGCGCTGAATTAGGGTGTAAAACTTATTAATATTCTATATATATATATAAAAGCCTAATTCTAGAAATTTTACGCATTTCAGATTTGCTGATGACTGATTGATTATTGAATTTAAAATTATATGTGAGAGCTATCGGTCTCCTTATCATAAAATACTGGCAAGTGATGAGGACGATACCTAGTTAACCATCGCTGTCTCATCCTTCCACTCCACACCTGCGTGAGGATTTTAAGTTCATCATAGCTGGCATTCATGAGCCTTATTTGGTCCGTTTTAGCGTTATGTTAAAAAATAGAGCAGGAAATTTTTTTCTGATAGTAAAGAACTCCAATATTACTACTGTATTTTGTGACTTTGCTATCATATACATGGGGTCCCATAAATAACGCCCAAACTCTGCATAGCCAATAATAGCCATCAGTTTTTTTTAATAAATAGAATTGTATGTATTCTGGTAGTATGTGGTAGCTTTGTTAAAGTTCTGTAAAACTTGGAATATTTTAAAAAACGTAAAATGTCGAACCTTTTAGATTTTAAGAGTCCAAATTGTAGAAGCCCGTCCAGCTGGAGCAAATGTGACCGAAGCATCCCAACTTTTAGACGTTTCTAGATGTACGGTGTCTAAGTCATGGCAGCATACACAGAGAGCGGCAAGACAAGCTCGGCACAGCAAAAATGGCGGATGGAAAAAGAAACTCAATGGAAGAGACCAACCGGTATTGAAGGGGATTCTAATATCTGAAAAATGAACAACTGCAACAAAAGTGACAGCAAAGTTCAAGCAGAAGGATTCTACTGTGCCAACGATTACAGTTAAATGCTCTTTCATAAACAGAACTCTTACAGCAGAGCAGCAATTTCCAAGCAACTTGTCACAGATACTAATGCCAAACGTCGTCTGCAATGATGTCACACTCACAAAACCTGGTCGATTGATAGGTGGAAGAAAATAACATAGTTGGTGAATCGTCTTTCACACTTTCCCTTACAACAGGATGGGTTCACGTTTGGTAGACACCTAAACAAGCATATGATCGTAATTGTCTCCTTCCAACTGAAAGGCATGGAGGTGATTATGTCATGATATGGGCAGCCGTTTCGTGGTTTCCTGCAGGTCCAATCGTAACCCTGAAAGGAAAGATTACTGGGAAGAAACATAGAGAAATTTAGCTGATCAGGGCCATTCTTATGATGCAAACTTTTTTTTTCTGCAAGAGATGAAATTTTTCAAGATGATACCGCACTTATCAATGCAGTAAGACTTATCCAATCATTGTTTTATGAACTTGAGGATGAGTCGAACATCTACCTTGGCCCACACAGTCACCCTGTTTTCATATAAGTGAACCGTTATGGTCCATTTTAGAGTGTTCAACACGAAATTGATACCTCCACCGGCATCTCTCCCAGAACTTTATCAATATCTCCATGAAGAATGGTACAATATTCCCTTAGACACTATTCAGCATTTCTATGAATCGATTCCTAGGTAAATTCAAGCTGTATTATGTAACAAAGGCGGTCCCGCACCATAAAATTAAAGAATTCTTTATAAATCTAATATGTTTCGTCATATTGATAGCCACCTGTAAAATAGTTTTCTTTTTACCAACTTTTTAAGATGGTTCTATACTTTTAATGAGGTTTGGGTTAAATATATTTCCTCTAAAGAATTCTTAAACTAGAATCATGACATGCATTGGAAATCTACATATTTTTGTTGAAATGGTCGAAAAACTATTGTAATACTGAAGTTCTTGTCGGGATTAATTTGGAAATGAATTTTCGCTTCTCGCAACTTTTTCGGCTAATTTTAATAATTCAATACAATGTATGTGATATTTCTAAAATGCCTCAGAGATAATAAACTCGCCTATATATAGGGCTGTCCTTTATTCGAATATTCAAAGAGTTAAAGAAAGTTTAGTTGTTATTCTCTTCTCTGCAGAAGGGGCATTGTCTCAGGAAAGATGGTTTGTTGGCATAGAGAGAATACTCTTGTTGACAATGCTAAATACGAAGGCAATTCGGAAAGTAACCTCCGAATTACTGTAAAAAACAAACTAGGACAGACGGGAAATATTTATTTACATATCAAAGGTACAACTCTCCTCTATTTTTCAACATAGTCTCCCACCGTTTTACCAATTCCTTCTGTATAAAAAGCGGCCACCTGTGATTTAAAACAATGTGACACACAGCATTTTTAAGTTCCTCTTCGTCAGAGAAATGCTTTTACCCAAGCCAGTGATTAGATAGTAATCGGATGAGATCAGCACTTACTATAAACAGCGTTCCTCTCCGTGATTCCTCAAGGATGTTTGTTCTTCCATCCTTGAAAAAGCGTATCCATTAACGCACTACACCTTCACTCATAATGTTAGACCCGTATACGGCACACAGTTCTCTATGGATATACGCTGCTGACAGTTTTTTTGCCCTCTCTCTCTCTCTCTCTCTCGCTCTCTCTCTCTCTCTCTCTCTCTAAGGAAATCTTATCACTCCTAGCGCCTCACATTTCTCGGGATTTTCCGTGGTGGCACACATTTTGTCTCGTTATAACTAGCAAACTCTTGGGCTTAAGACACGCTCATTCACCGACTAGAAGCTTACTGAATCAGAGATTGCTCGAGCGTTCGATTGAGGGCGCTCCAAACCGTACTTCCAGTATAATTATTATTCATGATCAATAAAAATCCAAAATTCTGTCTTTGATTTGTGTTGTTTTAGTAAGAAACAAGTTAAGAGAAAAAGAAACAAAGCATTCACATTTTAATCAAAATTGACGAAGTTTTCATTAAAAAATCAACATCTTTATGTTTTTCTCTTAGTAACCTTCAGATGACTTGGTGGAAGTCTGAAAAATATTGTAGTGGCATTCAGAGACTAGTTTTTGCGTACTCTGGCCGTTATGATATTATTACGTTGATCAGGGTTCGAGGATTTTATGCAAATCAGTTGAAAACAACAAGCCAGTTCTTTAAGAGTGATGAGAATTTATTGTCGCAAAAACAATTCTTGGAACGCAGGATGCAGCAGCAATATCCACACAATAAATCTCAGAAGGTCTTCCCACCTTCAACAGCACTCAGATACAATTATCAGTATCTAAAATACACGTACGTAAAAGATTATTCACACCACAGCCGAGCTAATCACGGTCAAGGCAAGTTTACTAGTCGCTAGTCAAAACCAGACTGACTGTTTTGGCTAGTATCGCTCTATTTATAGCCGTGGCGGAAACTTCGTGAAGGATGCGCTTGCCTTCATAGATCGTGAAATTAGTGGATTTCTCCACTAATTTCTAGAAGAATCCAGAGAATCCCAAACTCGCCAAAAAATGGTCGCCAACATGATCACCAAGTCACCAAAATGGTTGCCAAAGTCACCAAGTTGGTCACCAAAAATGATGGCAGCTTGGCTCTATCGCCAAGATTTCGCCAAGTTCCCATTGAATCGCCATTATAACGTAAGGAACAGCGTTGTTTGTGAATATTACAATTTTAACATGAAACAAATATAGCTTAGAGTAATATAAATGCATTGCACATCCAAATACAAATTATTTACATTATTTTTTACAAAATTCGTAACAGTATTGACAAAGGTTTTGCAAATTAATTTCATTTGCCACGTTTTTGGTACACTACCACATTTCTTACCACGTTCCGGATGGGGTCATTTAGTCACCCCATCAGAATGTTATTTTCTATGAATTCATTTTTTTTTTCAGGGGCAAAAGACAGCCTTAGAATTTTTATAATAAAACAGTGGAAACTTAGCAACCTAGTCGAGCCATAAGTTCTGACACAAATATTTGTAATCGTGTTCTGATACTCAATCACAGCAGACGATTTTAAATTTCGTCATTGGAGATCGACTGCAATATTTTTCATAAAATTTTAATATTCCACCCATGTTGTTCTAAATGTCAAAGCTTTAACACAATAGAATGACCATCGAACAGAAGCATGCAGTAGTTATTTCCCGACGTCAAAAGAAAAAAAAGATTAACCCATCGGCGATTTGTAAGGCTCTTTAGCATGTATACATCAAAAGGTTATTCATTTGTCGAACAAATAAGAGGTTTTCTGATACTAACAGCATTTCAATCGCACTAGAGCTGTTGTCCAAACTCGGTGAGAAAGCCAGGTCTCGTCAGAGCAGTCAGGGAAAGAATTCATTGAAATCCTTGTCATCTTCTTGCAAAACAGATGAACGTATAAAAAACCTGTACCGTAGTCTAAGATGTTATCGAAGAATAACTGGCCATTTTCTTACAAAGGAATTAAAGTGATAGAGGTACCTTAAAGCAAAAGCATGTTGCGGTGGCTTGTTGATAACGGCCTCAGGGGAATTGTATTTAACGACGAGAATGGCAATGGATGGAAGAGAATATGCCGGATTGCACAGAGCATTAAGATTGGCCTTCCAGTCGTCCGGATTCAAATCGATCTGACAAAAAACTGTGGTTAGTATTAGAGACAAAGGTGTGCCAAAAAAGGCATCTCAGTTTGAACAGACTTAACGTTCTTTGAGGAAAGCAGCGATGTGGAAAATCCAATGAAGGTCGATCATGGCCTGCCTCAATAGATGATTGGCCAAATAGACTTAAAGCCCATGGGAAGCCAAAAGGTGATCCTTTTCAATGTAGGTTAAATTTTTAAATTTAGAGGTAATATAAAACTTTTAGCTTTAAATTTAATTTCAATGTATTTTTTTTAATTTTAATTCCTTTATAATTGCATCAGAACTTACTAAAATATAAAAATACGCTAAACAAAAAAAATATAAAAATACGCATTTTTTAAAAATCAAATATTGGCCAGAAATTGGCCATGAGATCAACCTATGACATCACTTGGTTATCTAAAGTTAAGGTACCATTTTTATCATCGAGATTATCTTCAGTTTTTGCATTTGGAAAAAAAGAGAATGTACTCATGCATCTTTTGACACATTTCTCAGGAGAGGCACCGTATTCTTTTTATTTAAGGGGATGCCCTCAGAACGTTTCCAAAACACTAAGTAAATAAAGCACCTTGTGAATTCTTTCTTCAGTATCTCCCTATAGGCTTATAATTGCTTTTTTACAGACAAAAGAACTGGAAGAAGTACTTTGCTACTGAGCATAATTTTCTTTTTAAAGACATCTCTGTTTCCCTTGTCACTTTTCATTAAGCTTCTAAAGACATATATTATACTGTACTTTCGTTCGTTGAAAAATTGTTTGTTTTTAATATGCTAAAATTCCTATCTTGACTAAAATAAGCGCAAAACGTTGCTTCTTACATCTAAAATAAATGACTTAATCATTATCAGTCTACCTACGTTAACAAATATGTCGAAAAGTTTGTACATAAGGGTTTTTAATCTGTAAAATGATAAGCTTTTAAACGAAATACGAAGTAAACCTACAATTTTCGACTAGGGATTTAAGAAATATCTTTTCTCCCTCCCCAATTAGTGTATGCCTGTCTTTTAATTTTAGAATTTGCAATAATGTTTCTTTTGTACATTGATGGATCACAAATCTTGTTTTTTTGCACATATTTTCACTCTCTGTCTCACTTCTAACGCAAAAAAGCCTCTCCTACGCAGAAATTTTTTGAAAAAGTTACGAAACCAGAACACTGTCATTACACTCTATATAAATTTAATATCTCAAAGAATCAAAACGTTGCAATTTAATATCAGCTATTATCACAGTAATGACTGCTACTATTATTGCATGAAAGAAACACTTAAGTCAGTGATTTATGTTGTTTATGCAATGAATGATGAGTACACAATATTGTTTGAACAGGAAGGAATCTAATGACTTGCATAGTTTTATACCTAGATTGTAGGTCTATCTGTAAGGATATGTTTGTTCGCAATAAAAAGCATAATTGGAAAAAACTTGACCCGTTTGAATTTTGAAATGACAAATTCAATTACGTATATAAAATAACTAATATTGATTAGTACGGAAAGAATATTTTCAGATCTGCTTTTTCATGTCTTTAGTTTTTTTTATTTGTTTAATTATTGTGATAATTCATATCCACATATTTAATCAAATGGCTACTAAAAAATACAGTTTGATGTTCGTTATTCTCAAGACTCCTGGATAAACGAATATGGATTTGTCCAACAAAATGGTCGTATGTCGCACATCAAGTGTACAAAGACATTCTTAAACTAAGCATGGGTCCACATTTAAGAATTCTGGCGAGAAGTGAGAGAAATCATAAAAAAAAGCTATCGCTGCATATAAGAAACAAGTAAAATTTCTTTGTCAAACGCAGTTGGAACCAAACCTAAACACGAGTGTAGTTCCGTAATTGCTCACTGTGTGTAGCAGCCAATGATATACCTTTCAAAATTGGCAAATACACTCACTTCCAAAAGTTAAGCACGAAGATGTAAAATGCAAACAAATCAACAAATACTGCTTTGATTGACACAAAATTTGGCACTAAAGTAGCATATATATTTATACATAAAAGAAAATAATGAGACTTAAACAGAATTATGTATAAAGTGAAATTAAACAGCATAAATTGAAAAAAAGGACATTAATAGGGTATGTGACCAACCCCCCCCCCTCATCTGTATGCAAAGTTTACACCTTCTGACTATGCTTTCAATTAGGTGGTCAACCACCGCAGAATCAAGCAATCGCCAATCTTTTTGTAGAGCAGTTTCCAGCTCAAAAAGAGTGGCTGGAGGTGGGAAACGTAAAGATACAGCACGGCCGAGAGCATCCCAAAGATTTTCAATGGGTTTAAGGTCGGGCGAATATGCTGGCCTCGCCATACGCGCAATCCCTTCACTCTCCAGGTAGTCATTGACGATGTCAGCTCTATGGGGAAATGCGTTATCGTCCATTAAAACAAAAGTAGGTCCAACTGCTGCAGCGTACAATCTCACAATGGGTTCCAGGATTTCATCTCGTTACCAGACAGCCGTCACAGAATCCCGTTTAAAGATGTGCAGGTCGGTGCGGCATCATAATGAAATCCCTGCCCACACCATAATGCTTCCGCCTCGGAATGCGTGATGTTCGGTGATGTGTTGGGGCTGATTGCGTGTTCCTTGTTTACGCTATATCCTTATACGCTTGTCATATGGCTCCAGAGAAAATCTTGATTCGTCAGTAAACATGACATTGCCCCAGTCGGACACAATCCATTTGCCATATTCCCGGCACCAATTTAATCGTGCCCCTCTTGATTGGACGGATAGAGGAACACAAACTCGAGGTACCCGGGCATACTGTCCATTCATATGTAATCTTTGGCATACAGTAGCTGCAGATATAGCCTTACCAATGGACGCTGTAACTATAGATGTCACACGTGTGGAGGTTGCTCTGCGATTCAGCTTGGCTACAATAGCAATACATAGATCTTCCTCGGGGGTTGTAACCCTTGGGCGACCACCTACGGGCCTTCGGACACCTGTCTGTGTGGTTTGGAATTGTTTCCATAAACGTGAAATTACCGGATGATGAGCGCCCAAGAAAAGAGCAACATCTGTGATCGACTGTCCTGCTTCAATGTGCCCCACAGCACACCAGAGCTCATAAGCTCCCATTTGTTTTCTGGAAGTCATAGAAAACAAATTGTACGAAAGTTTAATACACCTTCTAATCAGCACTTACAATCAACTCCTATAACCCTTCATTAAGCTGGCTTCTTATAAGACTGCCCTTTTTGCATATTTCTTGACATGAAAGCACGATTGGCTGTTACCTAACATATTTGCATATTTCCCTCTACCTCTGCAGCGAATTGCATCCTCTTCAATTCTGATTGGCTTCCGGAAATTAGCATTTTCCTCTCCTTGCTTAACTTTTGGAAGTGAGTGTATATAAAGAACACATTTTTAAAAGTGTTAAAATATTGTTTAGCGAATTGCCAAATCTGTAAACAATACTATCCCCAATTTAGAAATCTCAACTTCTGCGCAAACTGCTGAAAGACAAATAACTCAAATGACAGAAAATGTAACAGCAAAAAAAGAATTCTGGTTTACAAGAAACGTTTCCCTTTAGTGTTGCTCTTGATGAAAGTACCGATGTGAGAATGATGTTGTGGTCTTACAGGATATTGCGATAAAGAATGAGTTTATGAATATTTATATACAAATATATGAAGAGAAGTCTCAAATTATACCCCTGTTATTGTGATATTAAGTAGAGTGGTGCAGGGAAGAGAGAGAGATTTTTGCATTAAAGTTTCATTTTTTTAATTTAACCATATTGATGGAACACTTATATTTTATGTTGCTAATTTCTTATTTTAATGTGTGTGAATATGTTAAAAATATACAAAGTACAAATAATATGTACAATTTTAATTTTTATGTTGAAGGAATAGTTGTTTATTTTCATGTAAATATATATCTTTAAATGATGCATAGTTATTGTATAACAAAACTCTAAATCTGTGTTCTGGACCTCTATCGCCTGAACCTGCATGCATTGCCCCGGGAATAAAATTGCTTCAAATATATCCTATGGCATTGTTTCTCAAACTGTAGGGTGCGGCTGCCAAGGGGGGCATGATAACTCTACGAGGGGGTCGTGGGCTTATTGAAAAGTCAAAAACAAAAGATTATTTTTAAAAAATGATTAATGTACTAGAAGTAAACGAACGAAATTTATTCTGACATAAAGAAAATTAACATTTACACTGATATACATACACTCATGGACAAAAGAATTAGCGAACCAAGAAATAATCGCGGGATCGTAACGAAACTTGGCATAAAGGTACATGTCGGGAAGATATGCAAATGATTAGAAATACAGCGTGATTGAGCATTACGTATAGCCGGTAGAGGGCGTTTAACGTCGTTCTCTGTAGTGTATAAAACAGGTAACCAAAGCTTGTTTGAGTGTACTGAATCGTTTACAAAGGAAGCGCTGAGGTAGACATACCGTTACGCCGTTTTCGAAGACAATATCAGCAGCTGTCGCAGTTTGAGAGGGGGAGAATCATCGACATGATGGAAGCTGGGTGGTCAGCTAGGCGAGTAGTTCGTCAATTAGGCCGCTCTAATTGTGTTGTGAGGAGGTGTTGGGACCAGTGGATCCGAGAGATGTCATTTACACGAAGACCAGGCTCAGGACGCCCTCGACAGACCAGTCATCGAGAACACCACCACATTGTAAGGAATGCACGCGTACAACCAACTGCTTCATCGGTCGCCATCCAGGCACAGGTAGCACCTTCACTAGGGTCCCATGTGTCTTCTCGAACCATACGAAGGCGCCTGGCTGAAGGACATTTGGGATTCCGGCGCCTATTACATGTGCTGCCCTTGATGCCTACCCATCGACGCCCCCTTTTGGAGTGGTGCCACGCACGAGGAAACTGGACTGCAGTGGAATGGAACCAGTTCGTCTTTAGCGACGAATCAAGATTCAATCTCAGCAGTGATGACAATCGTGTTCGTGTGTGGATACCCCGTGGTGAACGCCTCAATAATGCCTTAGCTTTACAGCGACACACCGCTCCCACAGCTGGGGAGACGCTATGGGGTGCCATTGCCTACAATACACGGTCACCCCTAGTTTTGATCCGTGGTGCCATGACAGCCCAGTGGTATGTCCATGACATCCTGCAACCCCATGTGTTGCCACTCATGCAACGGCTCCCAGGAGCCATTTTTCAACAAGACAATGCTCGGCCTCACACGGCAAAGGTGTCACAAGACTGTCTCTGCACTGTTACTACCATTTCTAGACCTGCCCGATCCACAGATTTGTCTTCAATCGAGCATATCTGGGATCATTTGGGACAGCGAGTTGAGCATCCCACGAGTTTGAACGAACTAGAGGCAAGGTTACAGCAAATATGGAACGAAATGTCTCAAGACATCATACAGATCTTGTATGCCTCAATGGCCGATTGTATCGCATCGTGCATTCGCGCTAGAGGGGGTTCAACAGGGTATTAAATCCTCCATTCTTTTGCCGTTTTCTCTGAAATAAATTATTCCTTTTCTTTGATTTTCTAATCATTTACTTATATCAAAGTAGTCATTACGTATGTAAAATTTCGTTTCATTTTGACGACTCCTTCTTGGTGCGCTAAATTTTTTGTCCATGGGTGTAAAACACTTATAAATGTATCAGTGTTGCACACACAATGTATTTTATAATTAATTTAATAATTACCAGTGACCCTATGGGCTCTTGTCATGCATAAAATTATACACAAAAATTGATACTTATATTGATAGTTTGTACAGATTACACACAGTTAATTCCTTAACTGTCGATTAAAGGTTATGGGCTCACGCGTATGTAATTTGTTTGGGGGGGGGGGAGAGAAAAGGAATAAATAAGGAAATCCTCTGAAATAAGAAAATCCTTCGATAACACTGTCCGGGTCCTTTTATTGCATTAAAAAGCCTTCGGAATAATTTTATGAATAGCAGTGCACAGAAAAGTTCGTACTTCGGAAAGACGTATATTTACGTCCTGGGCAATTAACGCTTTGGCGGAAAGAGATGTTTATATACACCGGTGGCACTTCAGAGGCTAAAGTCGTATTGTAACCATAGCAACAAAGTAGATTATAGAATTCAATACATTGTTATTTGTATAAAGGGAAAGGGGACGCGATGTGTGAAAATTATGAATGAGTATTGAGTAGCAAATATCGAAAGTTTGAAAAACATTGTCCTACATTATCCTGAATCGTATAAATAGATAGATTTGGCACATCACAGCTACAAGGTTGCCGATCCCTGCTGTAGAAGGTTATTTTGGCAGGACATGTGTGAAGAGAGGGAAGTGACAGCTCAATTAGTATCCTTTTTACTTCACCGTGATTTAAAATTATAAAAATTTTTACCTTTTATCGGGATCACTAGGTTTATTTAAATTATTTACTCCAACATTTTACCATATTATATTAGTCTCGAGGTAAAGATTAGCTGTAGAGCTAGACAGTGGTGTAACGAAGAATACCAGCTTCTGCAATATCAGGTTTTGGGCCCCTAGAACACCTGCCCCCCCCCTCGGGGCTTGCGGGGGTTACGCAGCTGGAGCTAGAATTTGCGAAAGCTTAGAATTAAAGAATCATTATATTTTTCTTAGTAAACAGCATTATAAGCGCATTCAAAGGCGTATTTTTTGTTTCAGCAATTATTTGGTATTACTAAGGTCCATAAATTTTTCAAATAGCTTTTCATAAAGGTATAGTGAGTCTATACAATAGGAAAATTTAAATAATTCAAAGCGAGTTTTAATAAAATAGTTAAGGCCCCGATTACTGCTTCGTGTCTTTAACTACTACAGAATCTCTAGATATTACACATCTCCTATCTACACATAAAGTGGAAAATTTTTAATTTTAGAACGGAGACTATAATCAAGATTAAAAGCACGTTTCTTGTCCCCATAAAATTCGAAAATATGCTCTATTATTAAACAATTTTGGTCTTAAAAAAAATCATGAATAAAATACTAAATTCAATGTAAAGCAAAAATATAAGAAAAAATAAATACTGTATTTATAAGTAAAATGCATCGAAAAATGAGTGTGCGGAAGGGGACATGTTTAATTTCAGTACTGAAGGGAGAATTAAAATTACATTAGAAATTGAAAGGGAAATTCTCAGAGGGGACACTTGGCTGAAATTTTGAGATGACTGTGAATAATAAATAATGAGAAGAAATAATTTTGAATGTCTTATATAGATGAAAATCTCTTTTACTCATAATCTCATTCTTTCGCAGTATTTTTTTTTTTTTTTGTGTGTACAAAGAAAAATACTAAATCTACATTTTCTGGTTTCTTCTTTCAGTGAAAGGGTTGTGGTCACGATAAAACCTAGTGATCATAATCATAGACTCGCTCGAACATCATGAGTTCGGGCCTAGTGCCATTAGAACTCACCGCGTTGAGGGTTAAATCTGCCGAGGCTCCTCCAGTTGGCGTAGTGCGGAAGCTCAAAGAAAGGGTGCCAGCTCTGGTCACTTGACCATTTCATTTGGCTAGCCCCGTCACTTGACCATGGTTCAAAATTACGAAGTCCATCACCAATAACCCACATGCTGCTTTATAACACGGTGTTAATTAACACTCACTCATTAAGGGTAAGGGTTATGCACTCAGTGTCGCTCTTCCGCTTAGGCACACATGGCACGTACCTAGGGCGCAAAAGATTTGAAGGCGCGAAAAATTGGAAGACGAAAAAAGAGCAAAAATGTAACTTTAGCGAAAGTACCACCGCCTAGAGAGTCCTGAGAGAATCATTTCTGTCACTAAGCTATCCGACTACCCTAAAATTTTGAATTTTACCAAAAAGTGACATTTTTTTTTTATGATTTTATTTTATAGGCCATCTTATTAGCTTCATAAAAATACCAAGTTTATCATTTTCCGTTCCCTAGAACAAAAACTACAAGTGTTTTAGCGAAAGCAGATGCCATTACTTTAAGGTATCCGAACACGTTCGGAGTACTTTTTAACAAAATAGCATACTAAAACATTCTAAATGCTCTTTTAGGACTCAATACCAATAAATATTACTATTTAACTATCAAAATTTAAAATAAATGACCTAAATTTTACAAAAATCACAATTATAAGTGAAATTTTAGCAATATTTTTGAAAAACTTCAAAGCAGTTAGAGAAAAATTTAATAAACATATATTAGTAAATGTATTACGAAAACAAACTAGATGCATTTATCTAGAAAGTGTACTAAAATTTTAATTTTTTATTAAAATTTGAAAATTTTAGAGCTGATTCAGTAAACATTATAAGAAATGTTACATTTTTTATGAGACCATTATTTAAATAACAAGCCATAACTCAAAAAGTATTCATACAATAAGAAATATTTTAGTACATTCTCTAGAAAATAACATAAATATAAGGCTCAAAAAGTTTTATAGAAATACATTTGTAATATTTTGAGTTATCAGACTCGCCATGATAGATTTTGAGCCATTTAAATGCCCACTTCTGGTAGATCAAACACCCACTTCCGGTTTTTTTAAATTTATAAAATGGATTGTAACTTGGTCTCTAGGTAGTGTAGAAACAAAAAAATGTATGTTTCGTAAAGTCAAAAGATGGCTCTATTCAATAAAGTAAAAAACAAAAATATCTGCCTTGACTGAATTTGGTCATTTTCAACGTGTTCGGATACCTTAAGCAAGATGTCATACTTTAAAACGCTTTTACTCGAAATGTGTTTTTTTTTTTAAATACTCAAACGGAGACACAGCGGTTGCTAAAAAATGTTTTGAAAATAATTAACTGAAATTTTTTGTGTATGTTCTGTATAATAGTAGAAGGGTTTTAACCTTCAGATTGATCAATCAATTCAGATTGATCAATCACCCCGGTCCAAGTAGGTGGATTTTCATGATGCAGAAAATCGACAGCGGCCATGTCGTATGATTATACGGCATGTAAAAGATCCCTAAAGTGTCTGTTTGGCATAGGTGTTCTCGGCAAAATTAAATCCTGGTTCAGGTTTGCATCGTCAGAGCTCAGGTGCCTCCCTCTAGGGAGGAAACTGGGCTTCAAAATTACCTGCGGCGATGGGTATCCGCCTCTAAGGGTGCCGCACTAAAAAGAGATACCAGCTTCGGAGGAATGTACTAGGTCTGCAATAGTAAATCACCGCAGCCCATTAGAAATAAAAAAAATACTTATCTATATTTCCTACTTTTCATTTTACATTTGGGTTTATGCTAGCAAAAGCTAAGCCCATGAATGAATCATTTATTTTTTTTTCTTTGCAAAAAAACAGAAGTTAATCCTTGGTATTAGATAACTACTATTTAATTTTTTCTAAAGTCCACTACAGTTGAAAATGTAAAAATTCGCTTAAAATGACTTGGTTCTCATAACGCTTCCTTCTGGGTTTGTCGCTAGAAAACTATAACTGACAAAGATATGACTTTAAAAACACTGCCCTGCTGCAGAGTAATTTTTTTAAAAAAGTATCTATACTTTTGAATATTCAAGTATCATTCATGTTTTAATCCTACCAATCTAAATTATGTCATGATTGAAAAATTTAATTATTCGTATCACACTTTTCTTGCAATAGAGTAGGTCAAGGGTATCTTAATAATAATAAATAATGCAAAATGTTCTTGAAATACGATTTCAAGGTCACACTTCATCACAGAAATGAAAAAATTAATATTTTGTTGGCTACTTTTTAATCCTAGAGATGAATTATTCAAAATACTATATCTGTTGAAAAAGATTGATATTTCTTTTTTCCTATTATTTGAAAAGAATTAACTCTGGGTATTTTCATTTCAAGGTATTTTATTTTTAACATATCGAAAGCATTTTAAATACTTTATTCTTTTGCCTTGAATTTCTTTCAGCTCAATGCTTTCAAATTTCTTTAGAAAAAGAATTAATTTAATTTTGAGAAGGAAGAAGGAAAATGTAATTTCTCTAACAAATGAGTTAGTTATATTAACATTGATGAACACTTACGTAAGAACGGTATTGAAAAAGTATAGCATAAAAATGATTAAAAGAAATAGTTAAGGATTTTATTTTATGTTTGTACTCAATTAATTTTATTTAACTTACGCTCCAAAAGAAAAAATCACTCTATCTTGGAAGTTTAACTCGTCATGTAACATAAAAAATGAAGTTAAAAAAGGAAATAATAATCGTTTGCTAAAGAAATATGCTTAGAATATTTAATTTATTACTCACACGAAACACTCCATAAAAAAACATATTCAATATATTAGAATTTCTTTAGAATTAAATTTCTTTTTCATCTCTGTTGAAATGTCTTTTTTAAACCTATTTAAAATTAATAAAATGGTAAAAAAAATGTCAGAAAGAGGAAAATAAACATTATTTTGTTCCTCATCGAATTAGAAAACGTAATATTTCAATTAAATAATATTCTAAGCCTTTATCAAAATACATTTTCTAATACTTGTTATTGTTATGATGTGTTTTTTTTTTTATTTCTTCTTCGTATAGGAATCTTCTACGATTTTTTTAATAAATATTTATTTATGTCAATTTAGTGCATATGTTTTGAACACACTATCAGAAAAAAATACTGTTTTTAAGAATAATTAGACTGTTGCTTTTAAAAAATGAATATAAATTCTTTTTTAGTTGAATTGTTTCTGTACTAACTAGAGAAGTTATATAACATGAATAACAATATTATATTATTACAATTCTATTATTTTAATTCTATTATTATAATATACACATTAGAATAAATCAGTCATGTATATTTATATATACACATTATTCTCTATACCTTTTTTATTTTAATTATATACTATTGTGATTTAAAAAAAAACATTAAGCCCTTAAATGTCAAGAAAGTTATTTTGAGGATTTGAGTACATACATTGTCAATTTTTTATTGTAAAAATAAAAAGCTTGGTACAAAACAAAATATACTTAGTAGTTAAAAATAAAGAGTTTAAGTTACATGCTTAAACACTTTTAAGGTTTTGTAGAAACTGCATAATCGCTTGAGGTAGCTGCCACACAGCGTGGCAGTGGTAAAGTTTGTTTCTAGAGGAGCAATATTTCCTAAAAAAGATAAAATTAAATTAAAATAAATGAAAATCACAATACCTATCAATAGTTCAATAATTCGGTTTTGTTAAGTATATCTGGAGACACTATTCGAAGCACACACACAAACCAACTCAGCATTCATTACACCAGAATTGCGTTTCCTTCTCTCCTTATCTTTTTTTCCATTTGCATCCCCTTTTGAACAACAAATTTTGCGCTGTCTTTTAGGATCACGTTTCGCAGGAGTAGGAGGAATATGAGATTTTAAATGAAGATGAACAAGGTTATCTACAGTGGGTGGTCTGCCAGGATTCTTTTTTCCAGAAAAGCTGCATCTCATCATATTTATAAGAAATTAACTCTTTTACAACTTGGATTCAAAATTCTAAAAATGTAATACGTTTCTCAACTGCATTTTTAACACTCTTTTATAAGCTTCGCTTGTATGTGATGGAATCTTTTAATTCAATTTTTACCCTTTTTAAAAGCTCAGATTAATTCGAAATTTTGCTCACTTGTCCAGGACCGATGGCAATACAATAATCTAATAATTTTGTTCTATTGCCTGATCAGGATCATTAGGATTAACGATTTCCCATTTTCAGATCCCATCCCGCATCTAGCGACTAATTCCAGATCCCATTTCCAGATTTGGCGACTAAAATAAATTACAACTTAGTTCGATTAACTATCAAAGGGTGTTTTCAGTTTTTTTAAACTGTTATTTTATTATAGAGCAAAGTTCAGAGTATTTTGTAAATGTTTAATAAAAATAAAAACTTTTTCTAATAAATGTTGCTGTTGTTCATATACTTAAAAAAAATGTTGTTTATATGTTTTTTCTGCTATCTTCGGATGGTCGAATGAAAGGATATTTCCTGATCACAGCAATCTACACTACTCATAGTTAAACTGTAGTTAAAAACAAACTTTGGCTTGAGTATATCTTCAGTTTTTTTCTATTTTTGAGGTTGATAATGCAAATATCATGAATACTGCTCATCAAATACCATCTATTTAACTCAGCCCATATTATTGTTTCCCCAATATAGATTTGGGTTTGACGAATAACAGAATCTGAAATAAACTTCTCCCTATATGTATTCGGGTATGACAATAAGATGCCCTCAAAAAAAAAATTGGCAGTTATAGACACTGCCGATAGAAGTGAAAACTTAGAACTTTTAGAATTAAAATTTGAAATTTCATAATGTTTGAATTAAAATTATCAACATCAACATGGTTTTCACATCTATTGACACTCCGAGCAACAACTAAATGCATGTTTATATGGTTTTTTTTTTCAAATATATTACGAGCTGTACAAGGTCATGACAAAATATAAATACAATTCAATTGAAATAACAATTAATATACAATCATATTATTTATGGACATTATTTGTATTTACTTAAATTTCAATGTACTTGATTTTTAACATTATTTTAATTGTTTGCATCATTGTCATCATTAATTTCAACAATACTTAGACTTTTTGTACTTTCAATTATTTCATTTTGTTCTAAAAAAGATACAATAGGCGTATGGTAACTAAATTAAGAAAGGGAAATGTTTTATTCAAATTTATCTAAGTATCGCGTAATAACTGCATCGATCGTCGTTTTATATTTTGTAGTACTGAATTTTCGATCATTGGACTTATTTAAATTGCTTCATTTAGAAATTCAATTAATGGTAGATTTTTATCATCTGCAAAGTTAATATTGAAGTCTCCACTTAAAACCATCGGTACATTATCATATTTTTCGCCAAATCTTTTATCGAGTATTTCAAAACCTTTTTGTTGTATAAATCATCAAATTTTCGAATAAAAATTGTCGTATCTGTCTCTTAGATTTTCCAGGCGAAATATAAATGGCAACCATTAATATGTATTGCCCATTCTCAGAATCGCAACGAGCAACGTTTCGCTTATATCAGAAACATTAACACCAATGCTTCTAGTGATTTTAGTATGTATGCCCATATGTGAAGTAATGAAGTGTGACGTATCTTGAGTTTTGTGATAAATAGCTATGCCTGTGCTGGAACTTCGGGTCTTTCATAACTTACAACAAAGTTGAAATTCGGAATATCAAGTGGTTCTTTGTTTTTCATACGAATTTCCGACAAAAGGAGAACATTTGACTTTTTTACGATAGCATCATTTTTAGGTCAGCTCCATGCGCATGCAAACTTTGACAATTGAATGAAAATATCGATAATCCTTCCTCGTTGGAGATGGATTCTAGAAAAGTTTTGGTGACCGTTTGTAGTGTATTGTTTTGTAACCTTTTCAATTCTAACGTTAGATCCTCACGATGACTTGTTCATCTTTTATGATGTTTATCTGTTTCAGAAGCATTTAGAGGTGTTCCTGTTCTACCAATCCAAAATTTCCAGCTGTTGCTAATATTTTCTTGAGTAACCAAAAATAAACCTTGAATCCTCGTTACTTTTGTTAAAGATACGTAAACTAATTCTCTAGGATGTTTGCGATCGTATTCGTAAACAATAGCATCATAAGTACCTCCCTGTAGTTTGTGAATAGTCATTGTCAAAGCAGAAATAAGGGGTTAATGTTAAGGATCTAAGCAAATATGAAAAATGGATATTTAAAATAACCCTAATTCCATGACAATATTTTTTCGTGAATTTCTAAAAAAAAAATCGAATAATATAAAATTATAGATGATCATTTTGCAAAAAATAGAAAAGCATATATTTTATTTTTGACAATTTAAATTAATAAATAATGGTTTCGAAATATTACATTTTTAAATAAAATAAAATATTTAATGGAATTAAAGTCGGAGCCGTTTTCATTATTTCAAACTAAAGATTTTAATGATATAAGGTAGTAAACTATAATTTTTGCATTTTTAACCATAGTTTAAACTTCAACACATTAATCTTGAATTATTATTAGATTTTTAAAAATTTTTAATTTCAAAATCCACGATAAAATTATGATTGAACAACTAGATGTCTGTTTTACCACGGTAGTAAGAAAACGTCTTAGCCACTGTGAAATACTAATCCGGATTGCGTGATGCATTGCAGAGGTTAAATATTAGAAAATAAATAATACAAAATTTTCAAACACCAGAATAAATACTAAAATTTAAAATAATTTTAAATAATATAAAATTTTCGAACGCCAAAATAAATTCAGTATTTAAAATAATTTTCTGTTATTTATTTTTTATCTTAAAAATATTTGTATATTTATTTAGTACTCACTATTGTACTGCACAATGATTCTTCACAATTAAACGATTTCAATAATAATCAAACAAAAACACTATTTTAACAATGCACAGTATATACACATTGAACTTTTCACTAAATCCGTTCAATTTCACTTATAAGATATACACAGCACTATACGTCGGCTGTATAGCTACAGAAAAACTGCTATAAGTATGTCGGTGACGCGAACGCACAAGATTTCACCCATCCAAAAAGTGTCTAAAGCGAACAGCACACTGCGCATGCGCCAGTCACAGCATGTCGGTGACGAGAGCCCATAAGATTTTCCCCTACCAAAAAGTGCCCAACGCCGCTAAAGAAGTTTTCATTTCAAAAATTCACTAGTGTCGTGCCCCTGATAATCTCGGGCTTGAGATTTTAGAGCACTAGTACCGTGGCCAAGAAAATCTCGGGCAGGGCAGTTAAAAGACCTTTTTTTAAAAATGCATCATATATTGTAGGTATCATTTTCAAAGTTTTGTCAAACATTTTTACGTGTAATAGGAACATTGCAACACACAAAAACTTATTTCACTTATCGGTAGAAACTAGTTGTTTTGAAAGTGGGAAGAATTTTTCATCGTATATTGTAACAACCTCGTTGACGTTGGTAGCGTTTGGGAGTTCGAGTAAAGATCAGCCATAACTGGTTCACATTCAAATTTATTATTTCACAGACTTAAATTAAACAACTAAGGGTAGGAAATGCACATCACTACTAATTAGAAGAGCAATCACACACGGCTAAAAGGATACTTAATATATGATTATAATCTACTTCACTTACTCTAGCAACCCTTTGGACTTCTATGGTATGATTCACCTTCTAAGATTTATCCTGCAAATATAGCTGCTGTATTTCAAGGATTGTTTTTCGACAATAAATTTACATCGCTCCTGAAGAACTGTCTTGCTCTTTGCGACTGATTGTACAGAATCCTCGCATCCCGATCTACATAACAGTATTATTCCCTACTCAGTGCTCCTTTATCAATAATCATCAATTTTGGTTATTTATATTGCAGAAAAATAATTTTATTTTGAGTCCAATATCGTCTAACCCATAGGTTCCCAACCTTTTTTGAACTGGTGCCCCCTTTTCTAATAAATATTTCGATATCACCCCCTTTTATAGTGAATATTTCGACACCCCCCCCCTTTTTAGTGAATATTTCTATACATCCCCCTCCCACTCTAGAGAAATAAGAGTGTACATAATACATGGTGAAAACAAGAGTTAAGTTTTAAAAAATATCCTATTACTAAAAGAATATATTTTTTAAATTTTATTTTTTTTTCTAAGGTACCACTTTTTTTACCTGCGAACCTGATATATCTATTGCCACAAATATAGTTAAAAGTGTAATATTGTATATTTTATTCATAGGTAGGATATTGTTGGAATTGAAACGCTACTGAATTTCTTCTTCATTTCAAAGAGTGGAATAAGAAATTTTTAGATTACTTGTTGTAAAGACAGGCAGAGGTTTTGATGATAAGAAGTAATTCATAATAAACTATTACTTTCAAAATAAATATAAATTGACAGTTTTAGCCTTTAAAGAGTCACGTTAATCCATGGTTAAAATATTTAATTATGTTTCTTGGATAATATACGTAATGAAATGCCGTAGACGAAACATGTTTCCTACTGCTCACAGACAAAGACAACATGGGCACTACAGAAATCAAAATGTACTAAATCATTCAATTTAATGTACGTTTGAATGTAACGTAATTTTTTAAGTTTTTCATCCACTTCTCGTACTACCGAAATATGTGAATTTTCGTACATGTGATAAGGAATGATTTAAATACATACAATCAACATAAGGTAAACAGTATATAA
The DNA here is from genome assembly GCA_019973975.1 of Trichonephila clavata. Classification (NCBI taxonomy): domain Eukaryota; kingdom Metazoa; phylum Arthropoda; class Arachnida; order Araneae; family Nephilidae; genus Trichonephila; species Trichonephila clavata. The sequence continues at coordinate 28,467 of BMAO01016630.1, forward strand.
GTTTACTTTTGTTAGTACATAATCAGCGTGTTTTTTTAGTCTTTTCGGTTAATCTGCCCAAGCCCTCCGTGCCATCTCAACGCCCCCTGAAAGTCTCAAACGCCCACAAGGGGGCGTTATCCCCCACGTTGAGAACCTATGGTCTAACCAAAATTAAGCCCTTTTCCATTTTTTCGAAAATTCAACCCCCGTAGGCATTATTAAATTTTAAAATTATTTTTTAAAATAATTTTTCTTCTCTAATCTCTATATCATAGAACAACTGTTCCGCATAAGTTTTTTTTTTTAAATTTCCAATAGGATTATATATACAAGATAACTGCAATCAAAATGAGAAACAAAGGATATTGACAAAAAAGAAGAAACAAAAATAAAAATAAATTAAAAATAAGAAAAAGAAACACAAGTCCACACAGTATAGTCTATAAATCGCACATTTTATGTCTGGCCTCCCAATATCTGCTCCACATGAATCCAGAGCTGAGTGCACGGCAGCGTGCCAAATGAATGGCGTCCATTTCTTCAGGAATAGCACAGTTTACAAAGGGAACTCTGGAAAATGCCTATCATGTTTAGATGCTTGGATAGGCAGTCGTGGCTAGTGGCGATTTGAAAATTGGCCACAGCTCTATCTCGTAGCCATTTTGGAACATGAAGGAGTTTGCTAAACCACACTTTTTGATTATTCTTTTGGTTGAATTTGGACCAGAAGTGTGTTTTCTGTAGTACTTCTTTATGATTCTTTTTGCACTATAAAAAGGAACTGTATTGTTAGAGGTTTGGTCCCCTTCTTTGCCAAGCAATTGGCATTTTCATTCCCATCAATGCCACAGTGCGATGGAACCCATTGCATGGCAATGTCTATATGGCATTGAAGTAAATAGCCAATTAACAGTTGACATTTTAGAATATCCACTGATAAAGGTACCTCAATGGAAGATATTTGCTCGGACGCCCTTGAATCACATAAAATAACTACCTTTGAAACACGATCTGTGTGGCAAAGAAGTTGAAGTAGAGCAATTCGCATAGCTGCAATTTCGGCATCAAAGCAGTGCTGTGAATTCCTATTGGTGTCTAGAAGGAAAATATATAGGTTGCAGCAAACTCCTGCACCTAAATTAAGTGTCAACTTGGAACCGTCCGTGAAAACGTTTTGCCATTCATCTTCAGGGTATAAGGTATCCAAAGTCTCCAAAGATAGGATCCTTAGGATTTGGCTATATATTTCTTTCTTTCGGATTTCCGCATAAGTAGTCTCCGATTAAGAATAATTTTTTCCGTCCATATATATAACCGCGATCCTTCCTACATCCACAAAAAGTATCAAAATGAAAACAATTTTTTTTTTCGTTTTTATTGTTCTTCTAAATTATCAGCTGAACAAAAAAGATATGTTCCGAACTGAATTTTTACGAATATACGTTGAATGATTTGTTTATTTTCCTTCATGTCTCACTTATCAGCAAATTTATAATGACTGGGGTCATTTTTCTAGATTCAAACAAGTACAAACTTTAATTATTTTATTCTAATATATAAGAGAGATTATTAACCATATTTTCCATTTTTTTATTCAAAACATGGTTATTTTGGTCTTATATTGTATCTGCATTTACAATTATAAGCATTTAAAAATGTTTTTATTACTAATGGGAAGTTAAAATGCTTTTTTTATATAAGTATATGAAGAAGAAAATTTTTAATTTATTCCAATATTAATTCAAAATAAAAAAAAAATTATTTTAGTCACCTCATGTTTTTCGTATTTTCCCTTTTATTGATTAAGAAAATAGCATTACTCATCCAGATACAATTTGCATTGAGTTAGAAGTGAATTTTATAGTGCTCAATTTATAAACTGTGCAAGCCAAAAATTAATCTATTAAGTTCAATTTAAAAATTATTTATATTTTAGTTAAAATTATATAAATTTTAACAAAAATTTTATCACGATTTTCTGTTTAAAATAAACCTTCCTTCTCAGCATAAAATTTTTAAATTTTAACACTGTTTTGTATTTTGTCACTTTTAAGGCATTATTAAGTATACCACATAAATGGTAGACAGGAACATTTTTCCATTTTTCTGAAAAATTACGCAAATAGCTATTATATAACTTGTTTATGTTGTAACCGGATATAACTAGATTTTCTGTAGACAGTAATTTTATTTTCTTGAATAAAAAGTAAAAAAATAAGTAACAGACAGTTTACCAAAAACTGTTAGTCTGGAATTTTTTATATATTTGAATAAAAGAGTACATTGTTTTAAATTAAATACACACAATCTATTTATAATCTCTGCAAAATATTTCGACCAAATGACGTAAGTGTATTCAATGTCAAAAAATACACATGCTTACCCTAACAATAGTAATTCCGCGCGCGACTATCCTAATTTATAAAAAGAACAATATATTAAAATAGAACGTTTCCTTTCAACATTCAGACATTCCAGTCGTCCTAGAGACCGACGTCTCAAATTTATCGATTAAGATTAAGTCAAGTTAAATTACCGATGCTTTGAAAGAAATTCGCTTGTTGCAGATTTCTTTGAGCGATGCATGGAAAACATGTTTTTATTTATTATTGTCATTAACCCGGAAAATATTGACTTTCTCAAACAGAAATAAATAAAAATTGTACTTCGTCAATCGGAATGAATTGAAAAATGGTACCCATTTTAATTTTCAATGTCTGTTTCATAATTTTATCGTACATAAGAACTATTTTAGAATCGATGCATATTCTTAACGCATTGAAACCGTTGTATTCGGCAGACGATTTTAAAAATTCTGTAAAAATAAACGAATGTGATATTTTGAAAACCTGTTATTAAAATATTTCATTTACAGCTGTATAATAGAGGTGAAAATAATAAGTTAGGTTTTATATTTATTTATTTATTTTTGAAGTTGTGCATGACAAAAAATGTACGATACATGTATCTCATTGAAGCAGAGCCAGCTCTATAAATTTTATTCTCTGAAAGATTCTACTTCGTTGCTTTATCTTTTTGTTTAATTATGCTTACAATATTAACCATTATTTAAATACGTAAACTAAACATTTTCTTGAATTAATTCAAACTGCATGTACAGTCGACGCTTGCTAATTCAAACTTTCAATAATACGAAACTCTCGCTAATTCGAAGTATATGCTCATCCCCTAGAAAAACTCTTGATATTTCGACTAAACAATACGTTTTGGTACACTCAATATTTCGAAGTAAAATCTGTGGCTGGCCAGACTACAACACACAATAATTCGAAGTTATCTTATAAAACTCTCGACAATTCAAGCACTCATCATGTAGATTCCTGTAGCAAACAGTTTTGAGCTTGCAAGTTTTGTGTTGTATTGTCTATGCGTGTCTCCCCTGTAATGTAGCCCCTTTGATTACCATTTGTCTGCTACTCCTTTATGTTTCCCGGTTCCTCAGGCGAAAATACACTTTTATTGCTTTCCTTCTTCAAGTGGACAGTTCTGGCTGCACCTGTTATCAGCTGTCCCTATTTTTCGTTTAACACGTGACCTTGCTACACATATGTTCACAAAGGATGGCCCGCTATTGTGAAGAAGAGATGCGTAGGGTTGTGTGTTTTGCGTCGGACTGGTATAAAGATTTATGGCTCAACTGTGCAACCTATAGCATGTGGTACCAAATAGGACATGGGCCAGACTAGACCTTGTCTTAAAAAACTAATGGTGCAAGGGACAGTGTCTGAGGGAACCGGGTGCAAAACGATTTTATTTCCAATGAGGAATATAAGATATTTGGTGGGGCGGTGAAAGAGTCCTGTTCGAGAATTACTATATAAATGTATTCTTTTAATATACATGATTTTTAACTCCTGTTTAATATTTATACTGTATAATATGTACTTTTTAAAAATACTTTAAAGTAATTTTATACATATGTTCAATTGTTGTTTTATTATTTAGTTTAATATTTAAATGTGTGTTAGGAAAAAAAATTCGTGACTTTTTTCTTACCCTCTTGATAATTCGAAGTTTTTCATTGGTCCCTTCAACTTCGAATTACCGAGAGTTGACTACATAATAAACGTAAAATCTACAGTAATAGAAAGATAACTGTATTTGATGTTGAAGTTTTTCTCTGAGTGTGAGCTGTTGCAAAGTAATTTTATTTTCCATGAAACTTGTTACAATTAAAGAATAAATTTATTCAGAATCGATTTCATGTTAGAATAATGTAATAAAACCTATTGATATATTTTCAGCCACGATAAAATGTAAAATTTTAACTTCGGAAAAGTGCATTTTCTTCTTGCTACAGCTATATGAAATAATAAAATTCTTAAGGATATATACTGTACTACAAACATAGTTACGATGAATATATAATTCGAAGCTATAATTAGATACACTAAAAGCTCATTTTTCTTACATAAAGCTTATGTTGTATGTCCCGATTATATAAATGCTATGAAATAGAAATCAGAAATTTGAAACAATCAAGTAAAATTCGCAAAAAATGTTTTTCGTTTTCTTAAAGAAAAACAAAAGAACTGGTGGTTTTCTGCCTTAATGCGATCAAATTCTTTAATTAGTTCTCTTTAAATCTTTTTTCAAAATGTATGCTGAATTTTTTTTTAAAAAAGCATATATTTAACTTGTTGAAAATAAATTGTCTTAAAATATGTTTGCATTTATAAGAGAAATAATTAATTACCATAAGTTATGTAGTATTAAACTGAGAACAATAGCTAAATCCAAAGGATTATAATCTCACAATATTGAAGAAAAATACGGGGAAGCATTCAATGTGGGAAGCATATTTTTACAAATTGAAAACCACGAAGAATGTTTCGAAGAGTATCAAATCCTTCAAACAAAAGAGAAAATATTTTGCTACATACTACTTTTTTTGTTGAAATTCTGAATGCTCAAATACGTACTATTGGACTTTTTGAAGATTGAGGAGGCCATTGCATTTGTTTTACACCAAGGGATTACAATATCGTACACCAAAAGTTCAATACCAGTATTCGGTATTTTTTAGATCTTAATACCGGATTCCGGTTTTAATACCGGTAGTAGAAGTTTTTGGAAAAGAAAGAAAATGCATATTTTTCTTTGTTTTATTTGCCAGTTTTATTAGAGAGAGTGTAAATACCACAAAAAATCAATTTGTAATTTTTAAATTATAACAGTATACAAAATAGTAAAGGAGCATCTTATTTATTTAAATCCCAAAAAAGTGTACATATCACTATTCAGTGTGCTGTACTATTATAAATTTTTGAAATGTGATCTAAAAAACATAATGCATTAATGGTACTGAAATAAATCTGGAAGGCAATTATGTGCAAAAATTACCAGCTATCGAAAACGTTCTTTCGGCCTCTACGCTAGTTGGTGCTATTGTTAGCAGTACGCGGTATACTTTTTCCAAGTATTTACCTCTAAATCTTTCATCTTCAAATAAATCGATTTCTCGTTGGATGGTTTTGGATATAGCTAATTTCTGTATTGTATTTTGGTTTGTTCAAATTTTTTTAGGTCTTGCTAATTCTAATTTTTGTTCACGAGACAATTTTTCACTATCGCCATTAGTGTGATAATCATCTTCGATAACTATACCGAATTCTTCTGAATGTGGATAAGGTTTGTGCGTAAAAAATTTTAAGAAAATTTACTATAAACTTGATCAAATTTGAATTGGTTAATCTCTTTTCTTCTTTTTCATTTTAATTTATGAAATCATGATGATATGTAAATACAAGTATGATATGCAAATATAATGCGAATAACAAACTCCCCAATTTAAAAAATATCGAAATATTACGCAATTTCTTCACAACTACAACCTTGTTTTCACATATACGAATATCAGACTGCGCGTGTGCGGTATCGCTCTGAGCTGTAATAGAATAGGTTTGGCCCTCCTCCTTGGATAATTCACACATTTTATAACTTCTTTTGATTGTACGATGCAACTCTATATTCACAGTTAGGAAGGCATGTAAACAAAAACGTATACGATTTTGCGACGTTGGCAATTCCTGAACATGTAGTGGAGACAATTTTAAAAATTTCTAGTTAATACCGAAAACCCGGTATTTAAGCTTGTGAATACTGGTATTACAAAATTGTACAAATGGCTCAAAATACCGGTATTCGGTATACTGGTATACCGGTATTGCAATCCGTATTCAAACCAAGATATTTTCGGCGTAGTCTTCAACAAGTACAGCTTGATAAGGACGCGCATAACAATCCTTCAGAATAAATTCACTACCAACAGCAGTGAAATAAGAAGTGGAATATACTGATCGAGGATCTCGTCCCGATATCTCACATCAGTAAGCGGTCTTCTATGGAACTCACATGGAATGTGAACGCCGAAATAGATTTCTGCACAAATCACAGTTCCTCCGTCTCTGTGACTTTCTTTCAATAATATTGGGCTGGTTGTGTATCTGGTACACTATTTCTTGCAGATCAGCATACGTCCTTAATCTTTCTTCAGTATGAACCTGGAACCTCTTCTGTGAAAATTACAATAGGGCTCTTGCAGTAACGGAGAACATTTGGGTCCCCTACAAAATCATGTTATGGGCCCCAAGTTGGACTTTACAAAGGGTAGGTACTTGGCAGCAGTTAGGGTTTGGGCCCCTTAGTGATGCGGGGGTGTACGTTATGCCACTTGGCTCTTGTAATCTAGTCCATAAAACATGTTTCATCAATCCCACATAAAGGGAGACATCTCTGCCAATGGTTCAAGAAGATTCATATAACTGGTACTCTTGCATATAGACTTGCATTTTGAATGTGTTTTCGCACCGTAGTAGCGGAGAATCTTGTTCCTGATGTGATGTTGAGATCTGCCACAAGAAGAATAGTAATGATTCTCCTCCTTCGGACCAAAGAGCTAGAAAATTGTAATGTTGCAACTTGTGACTGATCAAGAACATGTCCTCTAGACATAGAATCTTTAGATTTAAACTGATCCCGCGGTCGTTTGACTGCACTGCAAGAAACATTGAGGCGCCTAATAGCATCAACCCGTGACAACCCCCATTTCTATCCACCCGATCTACTGCCGCCTTAACAAATCGGGTAAGCGGCTTATTTTAGATATTGATATACAAGTATTCTCCTCAAAAATGCCAATGGAATAACAACCAATTATTGAAGATCAACAACCATGAACAAAACTTACACACCAAGCTGCAAAAGTTTGATTTTTGAATATTTTCTCCGACTATTGCATAAGTGTCCATTTCTTTAAAATAAAAGTAGGGCCGTGGGTAGCCTAGTGGTTAGAGCATCGGACTCCAGACCGGAGGGCCTCGGTTCGATACCCGATGCCACCAAATACCACCGAGTATAGACGGAGTACGTGCTTGTGTTAAATCAACGGGTCCGAAAGTCTTGTGGGCGGTCGCAGCAGAAACCACGAGTGCAGGGGGCTGGAGAATATTTCCCTCCCCTTCAGTTCCATGCTAAAATTGTGGAGGTGGAGATAGGTGGTGTCGCCATCTATCGTTAAGAAGTCCAACCTGTGTCTCACAGGCAATGGCAACTTTCATTCCTTCCCCTGCGGGAAGGACACAACAACAACAAAAGTTGTTGCTTTTAAGTTCTTTTTTTTAATTTATTACCATCATTCATATGAACTGAATTTTATGTTCGCTGCCATTTTTTATAATAGTGAGCACCGAAAAACATGTACCTTAATATTTGGAAGCCAGCGTAGCGTGTATAACTCTGAGTGTATACTTGATATTTTTGAAGATTTAATGAAAAAAATACTACTAATAGCATTACTTCTTAATGCATACTTTCAACACATTAAGAGTTTGTTAAAAAAATAAGTACAAAATAAGTAATTAATCAAATAAGCAATCCATCGAGAATCTCTAAGTCGTTATTATCTTTCAATGAAAAAAAAAATAGTAAAATAGTTGCAAAATAGCAAAATTTGACAGATTGTGAAAAAAAAAACACATTGAAGGAAAATTCAACACTGGTATGGTAGGGCAATTTTAAGCTAAACCATAGCTTAAAAGTACTTGTCTGAATTTTTTTTCCTTTTGCATTTGATATACAAGCATTTTGTCTTTGATAATAAAAAAAATAATTGAAAGAATATTTCCGTCTAATTAATTCAAATTTTTACAGACAGTTTTTTTTTTTAAATTATCGCCTGCCAGTTTCTAAAACAATAATTTGTTTAAAAAACAGCTGAAAAATGCTCTAAGAAACAAGACATAATTTAAATTTTTAATGAATTTTTCGCTGTGCTCTTGTGAAAAAAGAAAAAAACTGAAAATCCCCATCCCTTTTCCTATTCAAAGTTTTAGTTCATAAAAATGTTATGTCAAAACACATGCGCATTAGTGTGGATTGAAAAAAAAAATTCAGAATTTCAAAACTTACCTATGCGGAAAAAAGATGCTGTCTTGGAATAATAAAATAAAAAATTAACTTTTATGTTAGCTGCTACCATAAGGGTAAGCTAAGGTATTTTAGCTTTTTTATGGCAAAAAGTCAAAGTCACTTTTCTTAAGGAAAAACAGACAGTTAAGTACTTTTCAACATTTCTTTCGAGGAGAGGATACCTACTATGTAGTTACAAGGAAGAAACTTCAAGTACATTTAACAGCTTCTTTAGTAATAGGTTTCTTGAAAATAAACCTATTGTAGAAATTCCAGTGCACGAAAAAGAGGCAAACGGAAAAAGCTTGGATCGGACCGATTCGATGGTGTGGGGTGAGAGAGCTGAATTATATGAAATGTTGCAATGTATATATCATATTATTTCTTCTCAGTACTCACCTCTTAATAATCATTGTTTTCATTATTTATATTGTAGCAAATTATATTATATTTTAAATCTTCAATCATCTGACCAAAATTAAGTTCCCCCCTTCCCATTTTTTTAGAAAATTCAATCCTTTTGTAGTAATATTACATTTTGAAATTATTTTTCTCCTAATCTGCATATCATAACATCTTTTCCGTGTAGGTAGTTCTGATGAAAAATAATTTTCTCTATCCTTGTATCCGCGATCCACTCTAATCCGCATGCCAATCTTAAAAGCAGAATTTGACACTAAACATATTATCGCAACCTATTGGCGACATTATATTGTTCGCCTAATTAGCAGAATGCGTAACTCCTTCTGGGGTACTAATTTGATATAGGAGTGCTACGCGCCAAGTTGTAGTTTATGTTCGCCAAGATAAGTGATATATAACATTACAATATGGTTACCTTGATATTTTTATCGTATGGTAATGTGGTTGCCACACACACACACATGGGAATAACGTATATTAGAGTTAATTTTTGTTGTTTTTTCCGTGGTAACCCTATTAATTTCAGACGATTTTAATTAGATTTCTTTAAAAATTTAACCATTCCACTTTATTTTACTTTTTAATAATGCTTTTTTGAATGTTCCTTGTTTGATGAAATTCATTGAAGGAACTGGAATATTGCAAGTTATCAGCACTTATTAATTGGTATTCAATATTAATTTTAATACAAAAAACGTAATTATTTTATTTATAATATAATAATTATTATATATAATATTTTTTTATATTATTTATTTATACTAATTATTTTATTTTATACTTTTTTATAATCATTATTATATTCAATAAGCATTATTATATATAATAATTCTATGAATATTATTATATGTAATTATTATTATTATATAAAAATTATAAAAATATTATCATATATCATAATTACTATTAAATTATATTATATGATAAGAAAATATCACACAATAGTTTTTTTATATATAACTTTTATTATATTGTATTGATATCCATTATTGATTGATATTGGTTATTTTTAATCTATTCCTGTATTTTTCATTTGAAATATATTTCTAAACAGTTCTTTACAATTATTTTCCGGACGATTTGTTACCCCTAGGAAACCATTTTGGATTCCACGTAACTCGACAACAACCGCTGCTTGGAGCGATTAAGGAATCGCGCCAAACAGCTTGGCGCATAGCACTCCTATATCAAACTTAGTTCCTTTGTGGAGTTACGCATTCTGATAATTAGGCCGACAATATTAAACGAAGCACCTGGATGCCAATTCAGTGTGCACGACACATAGGAAAGCGGGTTGCCAACTTGGCGAGTCATTAACAGAATTGGAGATTGTTGCGATAATAGGTAAGTACCAGAATTCTTGCATCGAGTTATGCATTTTTAAACTTTCTTGTAAGTATACTCTGCTATACTATTGTCCAGTATTGCTAGAGTCTTTTTAAGTCTCAAGCGGTGTAGCCCGAGAAAACAGTGGCAAGTTGAAGAAATAGTTTAGAAATAAGGAAAACAAATCTGGGCATAGTTAATCAAATATATATATATATACTCTCAACATTGAAGCTTTTGTTGATATAGAAGTATCTGCAACTATAAGACAGTAGAACGAGAAATTTTTGAGATTTTTCAATCCTAGATATATATTTAAGGAGAGATCGCTTGGGAAATACAGAGAGAGATTCCCAATAAAAGGTTTAATGATTCAGAACGTACGTATAGAATACGTACGTCAGAGAATACGTTTTTGATAAAATTAGTACATGTTATTATTATCGTAAATATTGTACGTAAAAATACTAGTCCTACAACTACAAAGAAAAATTTCCTGAGGGATAAAGTTCTGGAAATTCGATGGAAACCTTAAAATTGGTTGAATTTCTAAACTAAGTTGTTCAAGATACGTGAAGATCAACAGATAGAGGGAAAGGTTAAAAAGTTCAATATGTACACAAACCACTTAAAATAATTTGCCTACAGCACCAATAGTAATACTCACCTCTAACCAAAAGGGACATCTTAAGGCATGGGCAAACTGGACCCGGGCCCATGGCCTCGACCACAATGGGGGCCTAGTCTCGTTCTCGACAGCCTTAATAAGATCATAATTCGAATAATTTCAACGGTCAAATGTTATTTCCGGTTGTATTCTTCGAAAAACTGTGAATTTTGGACAATGTGTCAACTGGCTACATGTAATGACCGTCGTCCACGTATAGATCTGAGCCTACCACCATACACCATCCGTACTCATTCAGCCAAAGGGTGGCAGTCGGTCGACCCGATTTGTGTGATTGTAATTCATGCACTTTTATTTGTTTCGGGTTATTATTTATACGAGTATTTAACAAAGTATGTTATGTACTATTTACATTTAATGATCATAGGTGTGTCCTCCTACTTTTGAGTAGGGGCCCAGGGCTTCAAGAAGTCTTAAGACGTCCCTGATAAATTGTCTTTAGGAGGCTTTAAATTGTCTGTAGGAAAGATTTGATGAAAAAAAGCATTGTTTTAAATTTGGATAAGGGATCTTCCCCATATGACATTGCATGAGACAGAAAGGTAATTTAGTGACTCGTATAAGAATATATGAACACAATTGCTCTTTCTGGAATCTTTAGGACTTTGTAAAAAACAATTAGTAGACTCTTTATTTTCACTCTTGTGGAATCCGCTGTACCAGATGATTTAAATATAATTTGAGAGCACAATGTGGAATGATGTTTGTGGAAGGACCAATTTAGATCTTTTAAATGAATTTCTAAAAATAGTATATAGTAAATTAAGGGCTGAAAATTGCAAAAGAATAATTTTTTCTGATAAGAAATATGTAAATAAGAGTACTTCTTTTTTGTTTTTGCAAATTATTTTCAAACAATAAAAATCTTCTAAAAATAATTTAAAATCTAAGACTCTGATTAAATTTGTATTTTTCGTAAGAAAAAGAGAATCGATTAGAGAAAAAAATTGTAACGATAGTTTAAACAAGATTTTTAAAAATCAGAAAGTGGACATACTATACAATAAAAAAAGAAGAAACGAGCCTTACAGTAGTCGCATACGATGTGTAACATCTGACATGTTACCGTGGTAAATTCGCAATAGCAACTTAAATCCTGAAAAAAATGAATCGAGTATGATTGGAAATAATTTTCTATGGAATAATTACATCTTTAATGTGAAAATTGTATTTAATTAACACAAGGAGTAATGCAATTTTTTATCAAAAATAATTATTCTTGTTCAATTTGGGGAAGAGCGGTAATGATAATTTATGATAACTAAAATATGACACAAAGTATTTAAAAACCGTTGAAAAATAGCGTCAATAACAGTACCACTGTTAGTTGTCGAAACATTTCGATTTGTGTTCATTTCGAGCTTGAGTTCATCATTCAAAAAAGCTATGAATGGCTCGGCTTCTAGCAAACTGAAGTTAACTTTAAAATCACCACTCAAAATCATGGACAGCGAGTGATAGTTTTTTTTTAAAAAAAAAGAGCAGAACCACCTTCGGTATATTGTAAAAGTAAAAACTGCAGGAAATCTTTAATTTTTTGAACCGTTTGATTCGCAGAAATGTATACGACCACCGAAATCACTGTTTGTCCATTTTCAAATAAGCATTTTGCCGCACATATGTCCCCAATATCTTAACTAACAATACCCAGTCCACTTGTTTGACGATAAGTAATATCCATATATCGAGCCACAACATGTAAGTTGTTCTGTTACGATAGATCGCAACACCAGCTGCTCTGTGACCCGGTCGTTTAAATTGTACGCAGCAATCGAAGTCAGGTATCGAAACACGTTCGTCATTGTCTAACCACGTCTCTGCCTAAAGGACCTAGCATCTTCTCTGATCCTAAAGTGAGAAAACAAAAACAAAGATCCCACGGCCTAGACCGCAGGGGGTTTGGGATGGGGGTGGAGCCCCTCCCGAATGAAGGAGAAAAAACAGAACTTCACTGAATAGCGCGCGCTTCCCCAACTTCCTGTTACGCATTTCCGTCCCTTTTCACGAAATCACTCCCTCAAATCTCCAGCAATCGAGAGGAAAGATGTTATACATCAAAAAATTAAATAGACCAATCTAAATAAGAATTTACAGCTGGACACTCAAGCATTTTTGATCAAAGAATTCATGCGAATGAAGTTAGAAGATCTGAGATAAGTTTGCAATGGATAAGTAAAAATCGTTTTACAAAAAAAGAAACTTTCTATTGAAAAAGGCAAAACAAAAAACAAAACAAGGGAGGGTAATGAAAAAAGGGAGAGAGAGAGAGAGAGACAGTGAGAGAAAATTAATGTGACTTTGATGAAAGATTTATTCCTGAATATAGAATTATTTGTATTTTATGTCGAAATAAAAACTTATATTTGAAATTTATGTTTAACTAGCTGGTATACCCATTCTTCGCTTTGGGGAATTGAAAAATTAAACAATACAGATTGAAGGATAACGAAATTTTTAATGAGTTAATTTTACGTGAATTGCAAATTAAACAAAAAGGTTTTTTGTGCATATCTCAGCTGAACAAAAAAAAGCATATTTTTTAAATTTAAAGTCTGAAAGTGTAATAGCTGATAAAAAAGATTTTTTTTATTTATAACGCCCCGTAACTCTCTTGTGGGTCGATTTTTGAAAACACCTTTCTAAGCTAATCTCTGCTCAGCAAAAGCTACACATTGTTACAAATTTTGTGTAATGAACGCTTAAAATAATGTAAATAATTTATATCTGGATGTGTATTACTTTCTGTTGTATTTATTTTATGTTAAAATTATATAATATTCGTAAGCAACGCCGTTCCTTACATTATAATGGCGATTCAATGGAAACATAGCGAAATGTTGGTGATAGAGTCAAGTTGACATCATTTTTGGCGATCACGTTGGCTACTTGCTGATTGATTGAGCGGTGCAGTAGCTTATATGCTGTAACGCCACCTTGTGGGGAGCTGCAACAAAGAAGATAGCACAAAAGCCTTCTCTAAAAAAATACATATACATGCCAATTTTCATAGGGATCGGTTGATCGGTGTTGGAGTGAAGCGATTTCATATATACAAATATCCATTTATATATAGATAGATTTCTCTTTCTACATTATGCAATTGATTTTTATTTGATCGAAATGACAAAAGAATTCAACTGGTTTTATAACGTGTGTATGTTACAATTTACTACAATACTCTTTCTTAATCTTATAATAATAGAATAAGTGAATTTTACTCTACAGCTTTTTAGTCTTTGAATCCCATGTTGTCCACTAGCCATCAATTGCAAAACTTGGAAAAACATGGAGATATTTCGGGATAATTTAGGATCTGCTGAAAAGGCAGAGCCTTCAGAAAGTGTTCATCATTATTTAAACCACGGAGCAGTAAATAAAAAAATAACACTCCAAGTGTGTCATCTAGTGTTTAGTAGATTCTTCAAGGTTTCCCTTATAAAATTGCTGTTTGTCCAGAAATCTAAATAGTTATTTAGATTATTAGATACTAGAAATTTCGTAAACATGCAATAAGGGTAACAACAGACATTTACAAAGCGTTTCAAATAATTTCATTGGAAAAGTAGGGCAACGAATTTTTAAGGCTTCTATGGTTCGATAAACATTTTCCAAATCAAGTAATGAGGATTCTACATAGATGAGCTGTATTGGGGCTAGCTTTCAGTGCCTATTTATTAGCCGTGATAATTTAGAATTAGTCAATTAAGGTTTAATCAGTAGTATTTCCAGTATTTTTAATTTGAAACCCTTATCCTTTCTTTTGATGAAATACACATGGGTTTACTAATTTTTTCCTAATTGTTTTTTTAATTGAAATTTGAAAAAAATTAGTATTAAAGTTTAATGTGTAAATGTTTTATTATTCTATTAACGTTAATATGTGTGTGTGCATGTATATAAATTCATACAATTGATTTCCCATCCCTCTTTATGTGGTTTTCCGAATTAAAAAAAAAAACGTTCTTTTTTTTTTACCTTACATTATTTTTAAACAACGTGGAAAGCATTCCCCTTTCTGTGTTTTATGAATCGCATCTTTTCACACGTTTTTTACGCCGTTTTTAGAGGAACGCATCTACGTACTAAATAAAGAAGAGTTAGGTGTAACTGCTACAGTAGGTGTATTCTTCCTGTAATTACCAGATGTAGGAGTATTGTAAAAAAGTCTGTTCGATTGCAGAATGTTTTGTATGTTTATAATTCCTGGTGTTCATGTGTTGAAATGTGTGTGATTTTGTATTTAATTTCTATTATTATGGGCTGTAAACATGTTTGGTTAATGTTACACTCAAAGAATGTTTTTAGAGAGTTTGAGTATTTGTGCTCCACACAAAAAGTAGATATTTTAAAAAGAAAATAAAAAAATTGTATCAAACATGCGTACAGGATTGTTTTTAACCTCCCCGGTGCCCTAGGCACTTCAATAATCACGCCCCCTCCCATTTTCAGAGCACCCCCTTACTCCTTCAGTTCTTACTTTTCCTGTTTTGTTTTAGGAGGCATTTTCCCTTAACTCTCTTACAATTTCCCCTTTCTTTGTTTTTGCTGCTTGGATAGTCTTTCCATTATCCGCCACTTATGGACCCTCCGTGTTGTGGACTGACAGTCATAAGGAAAGAATAGTGGTATAGTTTGGCTACTCTTGTTTATTTCTTACTTTACGGCATCACAGACCACTCACCCTTTTGTAAATTAGTACAGTAAATTAAGAAAATCGTTTGCAATTACAGTATAGAGCATACATAATTGCACGAACTGGTTTTTTTCCAACTTGTTAATTATCATCTTTTTCATTGCTTATCGCTTTACTATCTTTTACTTTTCGACACCTTTTTGTTGAGTCACTATCACTAAGTACTTATACAATGATGGTTTTTTTACGAAAAACGAATGATTTTTTCGAGAAAATAATTAATAACATCATTGTAATGAATTTCCATTGCAATATCATTTTGAGTGCATAGCAACATCAAACTGTCAAGCTTTTCATTTTCCATAGTAGATGTCAGTTCAGTCTTTATTCTCATGAAGGTAGAAATGCTTCTCTCCTGTTTCGCTAGGCGGTGGTACGTTCGCTGTAATTTTAATTTTTTTCTATCTCCAATTTTTTGCGTCCCCAAATCTTTTGTGCACTAAGCACGTGCTAGCGTGCCTAAGCGGAAAAGCGGCCTTGCATATGTAGCGCTTCTTAAAAAGCAAAAGTTTTTCTTCGTCAAGTAGTATGATTGCAAACTTTCTTGTTGGTATGAACT
The DNA here is from genome assembly GCA_019973975.1 of Trichonephila clavata. Lineage (NCBI taxonomy): Eukaryota > Metazoa > Arthropoda > Arachnida > Araneae > Nephilidae > Trichonephila > Trichonephila clavata. The sequence goes on from BMAO01016630.1 coordinate 44,568, forward strand.
GCTTGCTTTTTTGATTAAAATTGAATCGTGCATGTCTATCGTTGTTTAAGAAGTCTTGAAAAATTAAATCTTACTACCATTTCCATTTCCTAAGTCCATTTAGCTTCAAGAGTATTTGGGAAAGGGTTGGCGAGTTGCAGTTGCTTTTATTAGAACATCCCAGAAATGATCTGTGGGATTCCGAGGTCTGAAGATCTGGTTAATCATACCATACTTTTTTTTTTGATTATTTTCAGTCTCGAGACGCTCGTCGTCCATCCGAGCCCAATATAGACAAACGTTATCGTCTATAAAAATGAACTGTGTGCTAACTGCACTTCTTAAAAGTCTCTCATAAAGCTCTAAGATAGCATCCCAATACATAAGAAAAAAAAAGCAAGCTTTAAAGACTAGCAATTCTATCCGCCTATCCAGTATCATGTCATTCCAGATCATAACTAAAAATCTCCTTAGTAATTCCCTTCCATGATGTTAGAGGAATAATATCTCTCAGATCCCTAATTCTCGATGTATTCACATACATCGAGAATCAGCGTTCAGACTGAATCTTGCTTACCGATTCCATGCCAAAAGAAGATATTATCTGCACCATGTTAGGTAGCTCTCCTATAACCTAGAGTGAGTAAGATCAGACCTCAGGTCTCCTGGTATAAAATCTTCGGTATGCAGTATACCTTAAACCCGAGGTACCAAAAACAGAGAAAAGCTTATTTGTGAATAAAGTACTTGTCTCTCTTTTCCTTATTGTGCCATCCAGTTAAGGTCAAGTAGTGGACATTCTGTTCTGAATATTTTTCTGATCTATTGGAGTCATAACCTAACCGTATTTCTGGATGCATTGTGCCATTTTGTTACCTATTCTTGGGATTAACTTGCTACCAATTTTTGAACTGTTTTCCATCGCAATCCATCATCTAGACGTTATCTTTGTGCCGTTATTTGCAAAAATTTCAGAAATTATCGTAAATCTCCTCAGAAACACGAGGAAAAAACTAAATCCGCAGAGTAGTGTTTGAAGCAAATATTATTTCAGTTTTCTTTTTTACTTTGCATGTGAAATAAAACAAGGTGATCGAATTTTACTGGTTAATTAAAAAAATACCAATTCTCTTTATTATGCTTAACAATTTCCATTAAAAGCAGTTTAGTAGTTTTTCCGCGAAAATGAGCTTGTTCTTATATGGTTTAGGTGAATGCCGTGTATATATACAACACTCACATTAATTAAAGAAACAAAATTTTTAAAAAATATGCATTTACGAACTTTTCAACTTGTTTGTTAGAACTCTTTTCGAATCCTTTGTGCTATTTTTTCCCATTATATGAGATAAATTATATGCATATCTTTTTAATGTAAAACCTATAATTAAATCGTTATGAAAAAAAAAATCTCCAACCTAAGACACAATCCGACTTCGACACAATTTAAAACTCAATTTCCGGAGCAAATTAAAGAAATAAAAGACTATTTAAGTTTATTCGAGGGAAAAAAACTTTTTTAATAAATTCTTATATCTTTCTGCTTATTGAAGAGTGTAATAAGTTTTCTAATATTAGCCTGATGTATTTTTAGTACCAATTCAGAAACTAAATTTTGTTGTCTTTCGCATCAACTTTTATCTTTTGTATTATGAACACCAAGAAGCAGACAAAATCAATAATCACTCAAATAACATATGAGCGCAATCTGTTGAAAAAGTATCTATTTATATAAAAGGTCATCAATATAAAAGAATGATATTCTGAACTTTGTTATATTTCATAAAAATCAAAAACTGCATCTTGTTAATGAACAAACACATTACGTGACACTGAAAATGCAGCACCAAGGAGTCGCTAAAAAGTGAAGTAACTTGGAAAACACATGACTTGTTTTCAAATGATACTAGTAACACAGACCAAAACCATCGTCAGCTTAGTATACTGCAAAACGGCAACGTCTGGCAATACACAGGTACAGAATCTAGACGACTCTAGGTATACAGACTCAACGAGATGATAGATGGCGTCATGAAGGATTGCAATCCATTTCCTTTCTAGTATTTGCCTCAGTTCATCTTCTGAATGCAGTATCAGGGTATGCAAATAGTGCTCAATCACATCCTAAACATGATATATTGGTGAGAGGTCACTACAGAGTGGTGCCTAGGGAAACATTTGTACATTTTCCAGAGCACATTGGCTGATGCGCGCCGAGTACGGTTGGGTGTTATCCTGTTAATAAAGGGTAGTGGGCTCGACCCTCATGAAGAAAGAGAAGTGTTCATCGGTCACAGCATATCCTCCACGTATATTTGAACCACTATAGCTCCTTCGAGTATGAAACAGAGGAGACCTGTTATCGTGCGAGATTACGTCCCAAACCATGATGTTGCACACAGTGAGATGTTCAACAGATGCAACCGAATTGGCTATGCCACCACGTTGGCACCGTTATCGTACACGATGACTATCACTGAATAAACAGAAATGTGACACGTTTGAGAACACAACCTTGTGCCATTTCGTTGTCCAAGTTACTCTAGACCGGCATCAATGTGAATGGTATCATCTGTTCCCTGCGGTCAATGGTAGTCTACTTAACATATGCCATGATTGCAACCTAATAGTCAACGAATAAACTGTTCTAGTTTCTATGGTAACATCAAGGTGTTCTGCTCATGCTACAAATGGTCAGTAGAAATTGTTTGTGGTGCCGTCACCGCTTGGTGATGGCTGAGTCCATCAGGACCAACATGCTCTTCTCAATACAAACACCCCATATCCCTCGTAAAACTATGTTTGCTGATTCTTCCTACGTTTCCAGTGGTTTGGCGTTATCTGCTATTACACGGGTCCTCTGAGACAAGAAAAAAATTTCCATATTGCTTTTCCCGTCTAAAAGAACTGCACAAATGTATGCCCATTTCCCCTTACATTTTACTTTACGTATGCGGGAGAGCTACGCACTTCATGTCTTTTACGTTAATCGGTGACGTGCGCTTACCCTCATATTGGCTCATTTTTCTGCCGTTTCTTTTTGCTATGGCATTTTTAATGTTTCGTAGTGTATGATAAAGTTTTACGGTTAATCCACATTCATCCGAATAAGCTTGTGATGGTGGTAGACGGATTGTCCATGCTCGTAAAATAATAGCCGGCATTGTCGAATCAAGAATTCAAGCCTTCATGCCAGTGAAGAACCGCCGTGTAGACGGGCTTATGCACATTAAATCTGTGGGGACTCAAAGTCATCACGTTAGTATGATGTGGAAGTCTGGGAGTGATGTCAAGCTGGGTGTCATCCATCTTCGTCACTTGACTGTGGTTAAAACCACAATTACAAAGTTCGCCCTCAATAGCTCTAACGTAGTTTCAAAGCACAACATTAATAAATGTGATAATAAAACCTTTTTGTTTTTATTCATTTGAAATATTAACTCTTTTTTGAGATAGTGTAAGTATTTGTTTAGTTAACGTATTCGGCCTATCATCCTTTAAAATCATTTAATTCAATGTTCACAGAGAGATTTTGAAGATGTAATGTCACTTTGGTCAGTGTTTACTTTTAGAGAATTTTGTTCCTTCCCTACATCTCATAATTCATAAAAAAAGAAATCTTTGAAACTAGTCGCTGAAACTTAAAAGATTTAACTGTCTAAAAAAGGGGGGGGGATAAGAGATCTTTGAATGAATAAATTTGTGTTATAAAATTTTATTAAGTATTGAAAATAATTTAAAGTTATTTATGTCAAAAAAATTGGTAGTTGATCCTTTAAATCAAATATTATAATGTTTTAGAGCTCTATATTGATTTTTTAAATCTATTTATAAAAACAAATACAACTTATTATAACAAACATGCATACAATTGATTTCATGACGAAAGAAATGTTAAATTTTGAAAACTGAATTAAATCAACTTTTTCTTGATTTATAAGAACATTAATTTATTTCATGAGTGCAGAAACTTTCTCAAAAATTGTTCGTTATGGTCACCATTTCTCATTATTTTTTAGTATTCTTTTTATAAAGAATAGGAATTGAAAGAGTATGAAGTATTGCATCATACGTGGTATGATATGAAAAGGGTAACTTAATTATCTTACCAATGTGGATTTAGAAAGGGAAAATCCTCTTGTGAGCAGATTTTCAATCTACGCCAAATTCTTGAAAAATCCATAGAGTTCAACATAGAATTACACTGCTTTTTTTATTTACTTCAGAACAGCATACGGTAGTGTTGACCGTTACTCCCTACGTGTAGCTATTGCTGAGCTGGGCATTCCAAAAAAAGCTTCGAATGCTTATTAAAGAATGACCCAAATTTTTTCTGGTGTACAATTTTCTGGTTGCCCCACAGACTTTTTTGAAGTTAGAAATGGTGTGAGACAGTGTGATGCTCTTGCTTATCTTCTTTTTAATTTGGCGTTAGAATTGGCTATTCACAATTCCAGCATTAACACTAGATGTACGTACCATTAGGCTACCAAGACTCTGCAACTCCTTGCTTATGCCGATGATGTAAAAAAATGTATGCGTGTATCAGTTGAACACGCGATAGAAGTTAACTTCTTTGGCTTATATGTAATGAATTGTATAATTAAGTTTTATTTTAAGGTAATCATTTTTTTTTTTAAATTTGTTATTATCATTATTATTTAAGGTATCCGACTGCCCTAAAACTGTGAATTTTACCAAAAATTGACAAATTTCTTTTGTGATTTTATTTTATGGGTCATCCTATTAACTTTATAAAAATACCAAGTTTATCATTTTTCGTTGACTAGAACAAAAACTACAAGTGTTTTAGTAAAAGCAGATGCCATTACTTTAAGCAAGATGTCATACTTTGCTCGAAAACGCGTTTTACTCGAAATGTGATTTTTTGAAAATAATCGAACGGGGTCAGCGATTGCTAAAAAAGTTTTGAACATATTTAACTGAAATTTTTTCTGTAAGTTCTGTATAATAGTAGAATTGTTTTAACCTTCAGATTGATCAATCACTGTTTTATTACAAAATTTACAGTCCCTTATGTTGATATAATCATTGTTATTTTAAGCAATTTGATATAATACCTAAGATAAAGTGCTCTAGCTTTTGTAAAAATTAAAATATTCCTTATACTGAAGGTCATTTCAAGGATGAATAACATATAGCAACACATCAGAATTGAAAAACTGAAAATTGTTTCATAAACTTTTGGTACAGAAAGGGCCCTTTTTATGTTATTTTTTGTAACTTTTTACCCATTTTAGTAAGTGGTCGTGGTAGCCAAGTGGTCAAGGTATCGGATCATGGTTTGTAATGATTTCGAGCCCTGTGCCACTGAAGACCCATCGTGTAGGGGAGCGATGCACGTTAAATCTGCCGAGAGCTCCAACATCCTCCTGTTAGTATGGTGTGGTAGTTAGTAGAGGGGGTGCCAGCTCAGGTTTCGTCCACGTCACTTAACCATGGTTCAAAATTACGCTGTCCGACGCCCTCGTGTAGCTGAACAGTGAGACGTTAATATTCACTCGCCGATTTTAGTAATAATAATTTATTTTTCCCTTCTTAATTTTAGCTTATATTTCTTAAAATGTACTAAACAAATCTAAAAACCATAAAAAAAATCCCCATATCTCCCTTTTTTCAAAAACAAAAGGTGTCGCAAGTAGTCCGATACCTAAAAGTCAAAATTAATTTACAAAAATTACTTTGTATAAAACAATCATCAGAACCTGTACTTACCTTATGGATCTGAAACTTGGACGTTGACTAAATCACAGACTGAACAGCTAGCCATCTTTATGCCAGAAGTTCTTAGGTATATCTTTGGTGCTGTGAATGATAATGGATTGTGGAGACAACGACATAATTTTGAATTATACAAGCTATTTAAGGGAAAGCAGATGTCATTAAATACATCAAGATTAGTCGTTTAAGGTTCACCAGCCACATCTACCGTATGGACCCCTTATCCTTAACGTTCAGAATTTTCAAACACAAACCTATTGGAACTAGAACTAGGGTAGGCCCAAATTGAGATGGGCTGATTCTATGGAGGCAGATTTTAAAGTTTTGTAAGTAACTAATTGGAAAACTGTCGCTATGAGGAGGTCAGAATGGAAGAGGATTGTTGGGAAAACAGCCCACCCAGGGCTGTCATGTCAATAGAAGAACTTAATTCTCTGTTTGATCAGAAATTCTTTTAGCATTGTATTAGCAGTTACTCATTATGCAAATTTCGTTGACCGTTCATTAAATAAGATCAAATTATTTGATTTTGAAAGAGGAAATTTTTCTGCCGCTACTAAAAAATTCTTTGATATTATATTTCATTATACACAAGGAAAGTTCGAAGAAAATGCTTTGCTTCAAGTAAAAAATAAAAAAGTAGAAAATGGAAATTATAAAAATCGTAAAAGATAATGTTTTCCTCGCAATTTTCTTGAGAAAGAGTTAAAAGAACTGTTTAAATAAACAATATAAATAAACTATTTAACTTATTTACTAATAAATAAGCAGTCCCCTATTAAAATCAGATGTTTTCTTTGTCACTACTTCGCATCATATATAATACGGTGTCATCTTTATTTAATTCATTATCTTCATTTTTTGAGCTATATTTATTTTTCTGTTATCACATGTTGCAAAAATTAAGGCCCTTTTTTAAGAATTTTTTATTTCAATAACTCAATTATATAGGTTTATTTTTAATGAACAGTTTAGATTTTATGTTCCTACTGCAATGATCTACGTTTGTTCGTGTAGTTCAAAATTATAGGTTCCACCGACATTTAGCCCTCATATCCTTTCAATGATAATTACCGAAATCAATCAATCAAATAAAGGAAAAATCTCACATCATGCCCTTCAGCTCTTTTTCATATAAAGGTCATATTATTTATTAAATTTGTTAGAACGTTAGAAACAAACTTTTTATACTATGAATTTTCCCCCAGGTAACCCACACAAAACATTACAAAATTTCCTATTTAAATATACCCTCCCCCTTAATACACAGTAATAATTCGTACAATATCTATTTTGAGTAATTATTTTAATAATATTATTTATATTTTTTTATATATTTAATATGCTTTATGCTTCACGATCCTTAAAGCGAACTTAGAAATTAGCATTGCCTGAGAAATTACTGTATCCTACTTTCGTTTTGGTCTTTTATTACTGGGAGAGGAGACTGAAAATACTACGCGAATATGCAAGATACTAATTGCATTGCAAAATGTTTTTCCTCTCTTTATTTGCTTCTTTCAACAGAAAAATGAACACCTGAATTTAAAATATTTAAGTAATCGTGAGTCGAACTTTTCAGTTTCACTGCTGCTTATCAGTTTTAGTTCGCGAAATAAACCGGTTTATCCCCGGACTATCTATCTTTATTACTATCTTCAAAGCACACGAGCACTTCATTGACTGTTGTTATTGCATAACTTCCGTGTTCATAGCGTTCAACTTCTTAAGGGGATTCCCCTACTCGCTAACAGTTGCGAAATAGAACCACAAGCCGTGTTCTTTTCCAAGAAAACCGCGAAATAAAAGAATGTCTCGACATATATATACGGGACTTTTCCGAAACTTTTACGCGTTGAGAACGAAGGATAAAGCAATGCTGTTTTTTTTTTTTTATCATCCTTAATCCGGCTGTACCGCACTTTTAACAAATGAGATGAATTTTGGGTGCAATTTTGCTTTTTAAAAGACACAAAAAAATGAGCATAGGAAAAAGTTGGACCTCTATATATATCGAAATATTGTTTATTTAAAAGAAATTATATTCCTTGTGGACTTAAAGGGATGCAGTTCTAGAAGTATACTATTTTTTTTCAAAAACATGGAATAATATCTAAAATAAAAATTACTTCAAAACCAAAGCATTGCGCACGTGCATTTCAGGTTTCTTCGTAAAAAAAAAAAAAAAAAGGGGGGGGGGGGTGCGAGTTATACGATGAATATACCTTAAAATTAAAAATTGCAGCTTGATAGTATAGATGCGCGTTATACTCCGGATTTTACGGTAATTAACATTCTACTTAAATCATAAAAATGCGTTGACTTGTATTTAAGATTGTTATCTTCTCTATTGTATTTAAACCTCGTAATGTTTATGTGTGTGTGAATTTTACTGCATGTTTTATGTAAACGATATTTACAAGTTATTTTTGTATTTTTAATTTTTTGTCAATGTTTATAATTTTTTTAAAAATTTTTCGATGTACAACTGATTTGAAAATTTCTCAAACTGTAAGTCCAATAAAGATAAATTGGAAATTTATCGATTGCAGAGGACACAGAAATATCTTTGAAAAAATTGTAAATATCAAAAACTGAAAATTTTCCACTTTTCTCTCGTGTTTTTTCTCATTCATTCTTGTATTCTGCATATACGAGGGTAAGTCAAAAAGTGAAGGGACTTTTGCAATTTATCTTTCCATGGTTTGGCAACAGCGCTAATATCCAGCTTTGAATGAGGGGTATAGTCGACAACACTTCTGTACAGCGTGTCACTCGTCTTCTCTCGCAGTCGTTGGAGTGTTGGAGACCATTCAACAAGGCCATAGTCGATCTTCACCAAGGAGGGCAGTGATTCGCTTTTGGTTTGCGGAAGGTGTGAAATAGGGTTTGCAATTCCATGTCATATTTTCAATCCCGGGATTTCGGGATTACTTTATCGGGATCCCGGGATCGATCTTTTCATTTAAAATACTTACATTTTAGATTAGTTGAAATTGCATAATAAAATTGAAAATAAAATTGATTTAATATTATTTTAATGAAACAAAAAAATTAATTCATAAAAAAAAATAAAAAAATAAATAGTACATAATTAAATTTTTTTAAAAAAGCATTTCTTTGTTTCTTATGCTTTTGTAAACAAGCTAAAAAAACACAGCTTCTCCAGCGTTTCACAGTTGAAACGGCTTTTTATTTTTGTTACACATTGTCCTGCCGAAGAAAATGCACGTTCGGATTCTTTACTGGTAGGTATTATCGTCATTAAATAGGAGAATGTTCTTTACAGGTAGTCACCACGTCTCCTTCCATTTTCAAAAAAGAGACATTTTTTTTTAAATTTTTGATGACAGTGTCTCAAATCTAATAGACTACATTGGTGCATATACCTCTTTCACAACTTTATTTAGTTCTTCTGCTACATTTAAGGGTTTTTGTATATAAATTGATCCAGTTATTGAATCAGAATGTGAATCAATTTCAAGTGTTACCTCATTTGAAATGGAAGATCCAGTTGCATGAGCTGTTCATTATGCAATGGGATTTGAAGTGTCTCAAGTCTTCCAAGCAAATCCGTTATTAATTCATGGCATTTAATTGAAGAAGGAACTGTGACAAAATCTATTATCGAGATGTTGCTTATATAATTGTGTAAACATTGCAGTGAGCCACTTAGATCTATGCGACATTCTCCCATACGAGAAGGAAAGCTGTGCATATATGTTGTTGTTTTTTTTACCTATAGCACACTTTTAATTGCACAAAAAAATTCTACATACATAGACAAAATATAATTTCCTAAAGAATTAAATCCTTAGAAAATTTTTATGAGAAAAATTTTTTTTAAATATAATTCAGACAAAAATTAAATCCTGGGATTGAAAAAAAAACCGGGATCCCAGGTCTGAAAATCCTACTTGATGTCTTCCATAATTTCTAATTGTCTCTGTTCAAGTTAGCTGACACTGGGTATCCCAAGGATGGGAGAAATGTCCGTTTTCTGACCCCACTCGCAATGGGGAGAGAGTAACAGAAGACAAAAAGTGAAAAAAAATATCAAATGTCACGGTTTAACAAACACACCCTCCTCGAACCCTTCAAGGTTCAACACGTAAGAAAACTGACATTAAACGTATACATTAGGGGGGGGGGAGTAAATAAGATACATTAACTGTAATACCAGATTCACAATACTTTAAAAAAGAATTCAAAATATAATTCAGACAAAGATTAAATCCCGGGATTGTTTATTTTAATCCGGGGATTTCGGGATCCTGGGGCTGCAAAACCTTAGTGTGAAACTGCGGAAATTATTCGTCGTATGGTGACAGTTGTTTTTCAAGAAGAAAGATCTACGAATGCATAGAGCGCTTCAAACATGGAAGAATATGTGACTATATACGAAAAATAGGGCGTCAACCATCGAGTTAACCACTGAGACTAATGTGCAAATCGTTGAGGGTATAGGGATGGAAAGGATGGCTAGTATCCAGTGCAGGTATCACGCTTTTCGCAAATAAAAAGTGAATCACTGACCTCCTTTCCTCCTCAGTGTCGATCGGTAATGGAGCTGTCATGTTGAATGGTCTCCTAAACTCTAACGAATACAAGGAAGGACTGGTGACAGGGAGGAGGGCATGCGCGTTATACGATGAATATACTTTTTAAAAAAATATTTCAGCTTGAAAGTACAGGTGTGCGTTATACGTCGGATTTCATGGTAAGTGGTTGGTTTTTTTCGAAACGGAAAAGTACCGATCTAAAGTTTTCATTCTAAATATGAATCTTACTTCGT
>BMAO01016631.1:0-47685 GCA_019973975.1 Trichonephila clavata
GCCGCTTCTCGCCGCAACTAGGATATTGAATAGTGGTATTTTGAATATTATAGAATAAGTTTTGTTAAAGATGATACACCTGTTGATTTATAAACTTGAATTATATTTCAGAATTGTAATTATTAGTAAATCAACAGATAGGTGTTTCAAAGATATTAGTGTCAGACGGTGGTTTTTATCAGTCAGTAATATAATTTATTTATTATCATTAATAGGCTCATCAAAGTAATTGGTATTTATAATTGATAAATAGATTTTATTATGTTGAAGAGTTTGTTTATTATTCATATCCATTCTGCTATTATGAGTTATAATTTGTTAAATATATTTCAGAACTTGTAAACAAGTAAAGAAACAAATTATAACCATAATACAGTCGGATAGCGGATAATATCACAATGAGCAAACAACAACTTGTAAAAATGCCGCACGTGTCTGCCACAAATATAATGCCGGTAGAAACATTGGAAGCATAAATTAATATTACAAGAATCATAATAACATTTTATTGCATTTTTACAGATGCGATGTTTAATTTGGTTCTTATATAAAAGTACCCATATCATGTTGATTACTTAATATAATTTTTAAGATTTTAGTGTCTCACGGAAATATTCATAGTTTAAGGTTACTTAAATCAACAAAGTTTGCCGGCCACTGACGTTAAGTAAGAAAACTCTTTTGAACAGAAATATCTAAAGGCTATTCTATAAGTGGTCAAAATTGTGTGGAACATGGGTCAGATTGGTTCTTGTGAAAGATAACGTTAACGCAATTACAACTCAGGTAATTTATTGATCTCTGTTTTGCCAGCATCATTGCATTTTGTTGACCTTATTTCTTATTCAAAAGATTAAACATTAATCTTGAACAAAAATATTACAAACTATATTTCAGCCAGTGGAAAGTGAAATGATAATAAACATGCCATTACAGTAAATAGCATGATTTATTTATGTCAAGCTTGCAGTATAGTAATATTTGCAATGCAAAATTGCTTCAGTGCAACATGTAAATGATAGTTTGTTTGAAAAGATAATGATTACGACGTGAAATCAACATTAATTCAGCAATAAACATGCTGCCAATGCCTAAAGCTGATTAAATCAAGAACGTCGTTTACATTTTGCCGTATGAATGAATAATAAAAAAAATTTATAGGTTGCTTAATATATTTATAAATTGACATTTTTATAATACTCAACACTTTTAATTTCTAATTTCAAGTAAAATAATCCATTCATTACATTCTAATAGCGTTCGAATGAGTGTTATTTCTTTTTAAATGTGTTTGCCCCTTTTAACTTATTAAAAAACTGTTTTCAATGGTTACATAGCATAAAACATATCAAAATTCAACTAACCCTTTCAAAGCCAACATGGTTCGATCAGAAAGTTTTACCTGGGAAAAGAATAATCACTATGATTTATTTTAAGAATTTCATTGTAACTTGATTATAATAAGGACTTAATTAAATATCTTGAAACAAATGGAACGACGCTTTGCTAAAATTTTTTATTAAGTAGTTATTTGTTTTTTATAATCTTTCATTTTTATTTCAGATTCAAGGCACTAGAAGAATTCTTTCTTCTTATTCAGGCGCTTTGCTTTTTTTGAATTTATATTTCTTTTAGATATTTACCATTTCGCTTATATAGTTTGGAAGGTATCAATTGTAAAATGTTTGTTGAAAATATTAACACTGTAAATTTCTTTTAAAGGGCGTTGATTCTGCAAGAAATTAGTGAGTTTTTTAAAGTTATTTTTGAATATTGTTTCATAGCTTCATGTAATTTTAACTTTAAAAACCTCCCATCACTAATGCCCCTTAGAAAATACATGTTATCAGTTCAGCCTTGCTGGTTCGTACAGTCACATCATGGACCTTTGATATGGAAGTGGGCTTGTTTGCTGTACAAGTATCCGCATGGAAAATGTAGAGTGCAAGGACTGTCTGCACTGCTATTATAATTCCAACTCTCCTCAACCTTTCACAATAAAAACGCGCTACGACAATGGTACGCCCAATGATTAAACTAGATACAGGAGTAGAGCCAGTCGCATAGAAGATACTATTAGCCCCCTCTCCTGCAAAGTCAGGTTTTGGACCCCAAGCTGGATTTAACAAAGGGCGTCTGTCAGGCTTTGTGCCTTTAAAAATCCTGCCCCCCCCGCAATGTGGAAGTTATGGGGATATACGTTAGGCCATTCAGTAGAGCCATGTCGTCTCTTTTGACGAATCCTGGTTAACCGACGTAACCTGTGCCTGGCGGCACTGGAACGGGGATGGCCTGCTTGCATTCGATATCGTCATCAAGGCCCTGTATCTGATGTGATAGTACGGACAGCCATTCGGTACATACGATACGAACTCCTCTTGTTCGTGTCGTTGACAATCTGAATTGTCAGCTCTATATTTCTCAGATCTTAGGACTGGTATCTGAGCTCTATTTTTAAGGCACTAGGAACGTCATCATTCAGCTAGATAACGCAAGACCGCATATTGCCAGTCTTGCCCTGACCCACCTCGACACAAATGTTGGACTGTTGCCCTAGCCAGCTCTTTCTCCAAAACTCTCGCCCTTTGAAAACATTTAGTCATGGGTTGTTCAGAAAAATTGGGCCATCACCACTTTCCAGCCACTACGTTTGTTGGTGCGGCATAGAGTTGAAGCAGCACGGAATTACTTCCCCGAGTCCCTCTACCAATCCCAATTCATCTAAGTTTTTAATTGAGTTAGGGCGGTTTTAGTTACCAAGGGAAGCAGATTTCACACTAATTTCGAATTTTATCTATCCCCAAATAGCCTAAACATTTGATCATGTTTTCTTGTTATTGTGCTGTACGAGTATGATAAATAAAGTTTTGTTCTTTGGTCCTTCTTGGTGTTGCAATTTTAATGAACAGTGATAAATATAAATATGTGCATAAATTATTTTCAACTGGGAAACCACCAATTATTAAATTCCCTTATAATCCCTTCAACACAACTTTAATAGTTTTTAAGCTTATGTTATATTTTCCATCATTACATTTACGTGAGAGGTATAATTTCTTGTACCTCAACTCTCAAATATATTATTGAATGGATTTTTTTTGCCAATATTAATTGAGTTTTTTACTTTGGTATTTTATACATAAAACTAAATGAGAGAATGTAGAACAAATGGGCATATAAAATACTGTATGCCAATAGTTAGCTAAATAAAAGAGGCCTCTGTTTATTCGTCTTCAAGTAAGTTTAATAAATAACTGATGAATTTAATATTCAATGAATATTAATTGATTATTCATTTTCATTAAATTTTTTTAGGGTATGTGTTTATGCATAAATCTTCAGAGAAATGGTGATGCAGTCTGATTTTTAATCATTTCTTATTGATACGCATTTGATTGATAAAGCATTATTTAAAAAAGTAATTTGAAAATTAAATTCAAATGTCCAAATTGTGAAAAGGAAATAATCTACTTCCCTCAATACCTTATCCTTAAAGCGATGCAAATGAGGTTTGGTCAGCTTCTTTAGAAGCAGCTGTCGCATATATGTGATATTACTCTAAACTAATGTCTATATTATAAAATGACAGCTAATTCAAATCTATATGCCAACCGAATTGGATAATGAAAAACCATTTTACTCAATCTTAGTATTTAAATATAGCGACGCCCAGTAGCGTTCGCGGAAGGAATTAGTCTGCAATTGAGGAGCATCAAATTAAAGCGTTAACTCCATCTAAATTGTACTTTCGTAGCTGATCAATCATCTGAGTAATTTGACTGTCATGAAACACTGCGGTCTCTCCCAACTCTGTCAGAATAGTACTCAGAATTGAGTTCTAACTTAGCATTGCTATCCTGTGGGTGTCTTTTGTTTTCTCAAAACAGTCATTCATGGTCTGTGCTGATTGGCAGGATGGGATCACGTGAGTAATCGATCGATGCGCACCCAGTGGGAGTTATGATCTGCATCGCATAACAATGCGCAGACATACGCAATGTAGAGCATTGCTCTGGCATTTGTAATGCAACATTTTCAATTTATAAGCGGCAGGAAGTACTTGATGACTACATTACCAAGAACTTAAGGAAATTCAAAATAAGATGAGTGGGAAGAGAACATGACTAAAAGGTTCAGGAATCAAAATAAAACAGAAATAAAACTAAAAAAAATTATAAATTAAATGATATATTAAGCGGGAACATTTTGACACTTCTTGAAACGTGATGAAATTAACTTTAAAGGTCTTAAAATACAATCATCTTTGAATTGGGATATCCCAAAAAAATATTTTCTCTACCATGTGGATTTCAATTTGTTTCTTTATCTGTTATTTAAAATAATTCATTATCAAATATTTTCTTAAAGAAAACTATGACAGTAACCAAAGAAATATTTATTTTTTATTTTTATAAAATCAAAATCATCTAAAGTTTGAATAGTATAATATAGTATTTCAGTGAAATTTCTAATGCATACATATTTTTAGATAATATGAAAACATTTAATAAAGGAAAGAAGAAATTTAAGATAATAAAAGGTTAGAGGTATTTGGTATGTTGTTGTTATGGAAGAATTCAACAGGGCAAGATTTGCTTAGGGATTCAAAATTAAATTTTAGTAAAAAATAGAACAATAACAATTTAAAAAAATTTTTTAAAGAAAGTTGTCTATACACTGAATGATTTGAAATTATATTAAATTATTATTTAATAGGAATTTACATAAAAGAACAAGTAAAACGTTAATCTTTAACCAATTTAGTTTTTAGACAGAGAGTTTTAACTTTTATTTTTTAAAAAAAGGCTTTCTGACCAGGTTTATTGATTTATAAATGCAAGCAATGGATCCTGCATAATGACACATTTATTTTTTGTTTAAAACATTTTCAAGCAGAAAAAAATTGAAGTGCGGTAGTGGATCGTATGCTGAATATCAGTAATAAAATGATTAAGATAATGATTAAATATAGTTTTCCCCCCAATGGGCTGCATATTGGCAACTAAGCCTGCGCAGACACGGCATATTTCCAAATGTGAGAGCCATTTCATGGTGGCACCATCTAGTGGCGGCTCTCTCCACTAAGTTTTGACACTTGAATTAATTTTATTTCAAGCTATCGTCGGTTGCTAAATATTGTGATTTCAAGTTGTGACGGAAAAAAGGAGCATTAAATGTTGGAAACATTTTAACCAATGAGTATGGATATGGCTACTCAGAGTTTCTTTGTGTTTTTTTATCAAATAATTTCATTTCGTAATATCGTAAGATTGCGAAAAAAATTCGGCATTATATTTCTTAAATTAAAACTTACAGTAAATTTAACACGTTAGTGCATCTATATGTGATAATGTGGGTTGTTTAGGTAATTTTTGATACATTTGTAGGCATATTAATGTGTTAAGTAAATTAAAAATTCATAATTTATCGAATTTTAGCGATTAAAAAATATGATTGGAAGGCAATATCATAAAACAAATTAATTTCTCTCGGGAAAGGTGCATAAGTGCTATTAAATAAGTTATCTTATTAATAAAGTAGAATAATAATACACAGAGTATGACCACTGCTTTTCTTCTAAGAGTATTTTCTTCTTCACATTATGTGTGTGTGTGATAGAGAGAAAGATACATCTGATTGTGAATCAAAATAAAAGACTTTTTAAAAAGTTTAAGTCGATAACAATGCTTTGATTTTTGGAGAATTATATTCTCTTTATTTATTAAAACAGATATGTTGCGAATACAAATATTTAGGAAACTAAAAATAACGTCAAATACAATTTTATAAAATAAATGAGACTGTAAAATTTCAAATTTAATTAGAGAGATGGATTTATTTTTAGGATACTCCTTTCAAATTAATTTTTGAAGGTAAGCCAAAATATTTTTTCTTGTACATTTTACAGCAGAATAGAATTATTTTAGAAGTCAAATGAATTAATTTTCCCGGTTATGCTTAATATTAAACACACATTAATTAAAAGAAAACATATTCTCCTTTTAATTTGCTAGTAATTTTAAGAAGAGCGTGTTGTCAATAATACTATGTTTAAGTTAAAATTAAATATTAGAAAGCAATTTGCAGGAATGCGTTTCATAAATATTCAATGAAACCTGCAAAACCTTTTAATAATTTCATGAATATTTAAAATATTTTAGTTTCTTTAAAAATATATACATAAATAACTACACACACACACACACACAACATATTTTCTTGCACTAAGATTTAATTTTAAGGGTGTTTTTAAAAACATTTGTCCATAGGCAGTGGCGTAACGCATACCCCCGCATCGAGGTGGATGCCCAGTATGATTTTAAAATCTTTTGTAAGATCCGGCTCTGGGTCCAAGGCCTATTTTTGTAAGGAGGTGGGGTTGTCTAATATTATTCGTTACGACACTGTTCACAGGAAATAAATATGCATTATAAAACTAGTTCTTTTGAATTTTGACTAAGAGCTCTTCACGTATATTTTTCCTGGTATTCAATGTAATTATTCATTCCCTTACTTTTCATCTGAATTGTATAATTAATTCTGTTTAAGAAAAATATAGCCTCTTGTAAACTAAATTACTCACCATGTTAAAGAAATACCACAGTACTAACCTACAAAAGAGTAATTAAAAGTGATGAATTTGACATGCTTCAAGTTTTAAAATCAGCCTTAAACGGTTAAAAGAAAAACAAGCACTGTGTACCTGAGCAACAACAAAAAAAAAAATGTTAATGTATCAATGTCAAGACTTCAGATTTGATTATCGATTTTTCACGAAATTTCCCTCAACTACTCCATCACAGTTCATAATCGATCCATCAACATTCTCAATCGATCATAAAACAAATTTTATTCCAATTCACGGAATTCATAGCAAAGAGTTTGAGTTTTACCGCATTTTGGTCTCATTCTTTTCTTAAATGTGCTGAAGCATCAAATTTTCTATTAGCTATTGGACAATTATTATGATTTATGTAGTGTTTATTTTAAACATCTATGTAGAATAATAACTATTTGTTTCAACTTTTTACGCTGACAGAATATAGAAGACGAACTACAACTGCTATTTGTCAGATACTTACCTTTAAATATTTGATAAATCAGATATTTTTTTCTCTTCGGTAATTAGGTAATGTTAAGAAAAGCAAGATAGGTTTTAACTGAATTCACCGTATAAAAATTTGCTGTAGATTAAGGAAATAATGATTGCTGCAAGGTGCGCATCATTCACATCAACACTTTTATCAAGAGTAATGCAAAATGCAATAGTTTTTTGCAAACCAAAATTCCGTATTGTTGTTACAATTTCTGCCGTTTGAGTTTTCAATATTTCATGCAGAAATCAGTATTTGTTACATTCAGGGTAACACTGTTTGTAGATACTGCAAATCTTTGAGCAAAATTTCAAAACTTTAGAAGTGTATTTTTTATATATCCGTCTTTTCTGTTAAAGGTTTCTACTTGGCAGCTACGCAATGAGCAATTGCCAAACTACATTCAATCTCTGTAGGTTTGGCTCCAATTGTTTGACAAAAAATTAAACTTATTTTTAACATACAGTAACAGCTCTTTTGTACAATTTTCCGTTTCTCGCTGAAATTGTGAAATGTGGACTGTCTTTGTATGAAAATGTCTTCGTACACTTCAAGTGCAACATATGACGCTTTCATGACATACACATATAGCACGATTTTTTTGTTGTGCGAATTCATATTCATTCGCCTAAAAGTCTTGAAGACCGCGAGCGTCGAACTTTCCTTTTTAATGACCATTTGATTAAATATTTTTATCAGCATTTATGTATGAACTGTCATTATAATTAAACAAATAAAATACGTTTTCACAGAAAACTAAGAACGTCTCATAAAGTTAAAAGTAACCAATAGCGCACTATGTGCATCAAACTAAGTTCTACTTTCAATTAAAATCATACTTGATACTCGTATATTGGAGCGACGAACACCGAACGAAAGAAGAGAAAATGCGTGAGGCACAGAGAGGGACGGCTTAGAGAAGAAAAACAGGGTGATTTAACTTTACCTGAAAACTTTGCTGAGTGCCATCGATGAATTGAAATTGTACCACGTGCAAGATCTGGCACACGCCATACGTTGTCACTTCTTTCACATAAACTGAGGGGCTGCAGCGAGGTATAGATTGGAAATCTTGAAGAAATCCTCTTCAAAGAAATAATTATCTTTGATTTCATTTTTGTGGATGACAACGCTTGTCCTCATAAGATCTATTTTGTCGATGAATTTCTAGAAAGTGGTGATATTACTCGGGTATAAGTTGACTCTAGCCAGATCTTCAGATCTTAATTCTATAAAGAAATATATAGCAGGCGTGAAATATAGAGTGCAGATGTCTCTCTTTTCCTCTTTAGAACCACCCATGATCTGGAAAAAAAAAGTTATCTTGAAGAGAGCAAATTAGTACACCACAGGGTCCTAAACTGTCTCATTTTCGGCATGATTTCACGTTAGAAAACTGTATTAACCCCACTTCTTATTAAACCCTTTTTTAGAGAGTTTAACTTTTTCTAACCTCTGATCCAGAGTTTCCTGTGCAGGTTAACTATACACCCGATTATACATGCTAGCTATTAATGTTACAAGTTTTTATATTACATACACCTATGTGCATACCTTTTTTTAATTAAAATCTGTCAAACATTCCAGAGATAATGAACCAAAAGTGGAAAAATTCTCTTAATATTAATTTCAGTGTACAGTAACTCATAAAGCTCACTTGTATTAAAGTCTTTCGATACTAAAAAAAATTATATCCATCGACAAGAAAACTCATAATGATCATCACCAAATGTCGAAATATTAGATTTTATATGCAAAAAAAGAAAAGAGCTAAATAGAAATGAAAAACCTATATATTTTATTAAATACTTCCAAATCTTGGGATGTCACATTAAAACTAAACAGTTCTCAGTATTGGAAACATCCAGTCAAATTATGCTTGGCTTTGAAACAATTAAGAAAATACAAAAATTAGGAGTCAGGTTTTACCACTTATAAACACAACATTTGCTATTCTGTAGCAAATTTAAACCTCAATTTACGAGTGTTAACGAATGCATTTACTCATAATTTTACTTTAAATATTTTTAAATCGACATTTATACTGTAGTTTTTGAATACTGACTTAATTTACGAATATACTATGGTAATATTTTAACATAGACTTCCTTTGCTAACTTGACGACTCTTTTGCTAACAAAACTCTGATGACAAAGAATTCAGGAAGAGATCTATAAATTTACACATGAAACATAATCATTTTAAATCACAATTTAAAATGTTAATGTCACAAAAGGTTAAAGACACACACACAAATCTTAATATTTTGATGTTTTTTTTTAAAAAACTATTTCTTAAACATCCATTGAAAAGCTTAACATAGAAACTTTTAACACTCTATGCTGCATCAAAACACGTCTGTATTCAATAGTAAATGGCAAATTCATTCGATCCAACCAGGAAATTCAGACTTCTTTTGAAAAAGACGACTGAAACAAAACTTAACTCACAATTTTTCTTCCATAAACTGCTTCGCACGCTATTCGAAATTAATAGAAATGCCGCGCACACTCGCTCCCAAGCCCCCCGGTTTCTAAGTCACGTGACATCGCGTGAGACGAGTTGTGCTGTAATCCCAGTATTTTTTATCGCGTGATCATATCCCCCTCCCCCTTCTTCTCATTCGGTTTCTCTTTCAAATCGCTTGGCATACGTGAACATGAACGATTACTTTGCATATACAGCGACATACCGTCCGAAATCGGTTTCTACGATTGTGTATGAGAACGTCAGGAGGGGGGATGAAAAGAACGAAAATCGTCACGAATATTTTCTCCAAAAAATACCATCGGGTCCAGTCGAGTCTTTGTTGGTCATCGATTATGTTTCCGCGCGTGTGTGTGGTCAGTTGTTTTTTGACCACAGCATTCCCTCGCATGTTCTGTTTGATGGTTTGTTGTTCTTTTATTGTGACTGGTTGGTGTATATGTCGAAATGCAAACTGAAGATTGATTCGAGCAGTGTCAGAGTTGAGTTGAGTCGTGGTGGGCGGTATTTAGTCATGATGCCAGAACAATTGTGATTCGACAATAGATGGCGGTGTTATTGGTAAAGTGACATGTGTGTAGAACATGCAAAGGTGACGTTCTCTGTATTATTTTACTTCCTGCAATCAAAATTTTGAATACATTTCCAACACGTAAAAGTATGATCAATAAGAAAATAGTCAAAGTTTTATGCTGATGTATAATTATTCTATCACCAATATATTAAAAATGTTTCAGAAACAACTATAGCTTATTTTTTTTTTTTACAAACTGAGACAACTTTGTGAATTACTTTAAAGTTAATTTTAGTGTAACCGTGTTGTTTTTGAAATGATTTTAACTAAAACTTACTAACCAAAATCTGCATACTTTCAAGAAGCAACATCTCGAAAGTAATTGTTGAATTCCTTTGTAAAATTAATGCTCTTTTTAGGTATTCTAAAAAAAAGTTTCGCATTATTTCTCATAAGATATCCACACAAAAATTAAAATGCACATACAATAAAAAAGAGTAATAGAAAAAAATGGCAAATCGTAAAAACCAACAAATGATTTTCTAGTTAACACAAAAAATATATTAAAAAACGTCCTTTTTCCTTTTATCCTCAAATTTAAACTTGAACATTGAAATTTATAATTTTTGTTTTTACTTTTTGATTGTTTTGTTTACCAGGAACTAAATTCATTCAGTTTTTATTGTGTATCAATTCAAATTCCCGAAAATGCTTCAAATCATTGAAAAAAAACATAAAATATTTTGATAATTTTTTAAAATATTGTTCACAATACTTTTAATGTTAGAAATATGAAACTGCGAGTGAATGAGAGCATTCATTAACGTTGTATTATAAAGCAACACGAGGGCTATTGGGGATTGACTTCGTAATTTTAAACCAAGTTCGAATCGCTTGGAAAACTCCTGAGCTGGGACACTCTCTCCCAACTTCCACACCATGCATTGCCCCTCTAAATGGTGGGTCTTTAGTTGCACTGGGCTCGAACTAATGACATGTTGGCCATGACTATGACCACTAGGTCACCACAGCCACAAAATTTAAAATTGCAACTCATCATAAATCTTTTTTAAAATATAAAATACTTATTTATTAAATCTCACTAACTATATCAATGCATTCTTAGCATATTTTAAAAACAAAATATTATTCGATAAGGCAAAAAAAAAAATGACTTTTTTAACTGCAAGAAAACATTAAAAGTATATTAGAGTTAGATTAGTTCATTATGAGCAGTATATATAATTTTCAAGCAATTATCTAAAATGTGAAGCACATTTCAAAACAAGTAAGTATGTACAATGTTAAGGAGAGATTACATACACGGAAATAGGTGATAATTTTATATTTTTTGCATTATTTAAAATTTAGCTCACTAAATGTTTGGAAATTACATTCTTGCAAAGGCGAAATTACAAAAATACGTGAGACAAATTTTATGACAAAATTTGCATATTTTTTGAGGTAATCGAGCTCTTTGCATGACATTTACGTGAAAAATCGTATAGTGAAATCTATAATTTGACGCGACGTAAGCCGCATGAGTCATCTGACCTATTTAATTTTCCGTTATCTCATTTTCTTAAAAATATATCAACGTTGATTTTATTTAAAAATTTCTTCCTCATTTAACTTAAAATTCATTTATTTCAAATCAATTATTACAAAATACTTGCGTTTCTGGTTGTCTATTTCCTTCTAATTTAAAGGTATGCTTAACTCATCCAATGCATAATCACGATCAACACACAAATCGTTAAGTGGTCGCCTCGTCACATTCTACTCTCTTATCACTGCGTGATGGTGGTCACAATGGTCATAGTTGTGAATTCGTGGCCGGCGAGTCATGAGTTTTCCTTAAACAATTGAAGAGCTTAAATGTTCTGGCTCAAAGTCCCGTCGCTGGAGTGATGTTCCCAGCTCAGGAGTCATCCTTTTTACTTGTTGGAGGATCAAAATTGTGATGTTTACAGCAACCCTCCTGTTGCCTTCACTTCAATCGAATCACTTCAAGGCAGTGCTTCTTAAACTTTCAACACTTGCGACCCAATATTCAATCATAATTTTCATCGCACTCCCCTTCATACTATAGCAATATATTGAATTCAAGAATACTATACTTTGACGCTGAACCTACAATACGACTTAGACCTCTCAAATGTCCAACGGGGAGCCTCACTTAGTGGGTTAGTTGCCTTGGACGTATATATATACGTCTTTCCGAAGTACGATTTTGCTGTGCCCTGCTATCCATAAAATTATTCCGATGGCTTTAGAATGCAATAAAATGACCTTGACAATATGTTTGCGAAGGGTTTACTTATTTTAGAGGATTTACTTATTTATTCCTACCCCCCATACATCACATACGCGTATCTACGTGGAAAATGGTGGCACTGGACAGCGAATCGAGTAAATTTTAATCGGCAGTCAAAGGATTAATTATAAACAATACAAATTATCACAATAAGGGTTAATTTTTGTATATAATTTTATATGTGACATGTTCATGGGGTCACTGGTAATTATTAAACTTTATCTTAATTTAGTATTGTTAAATTAATTATAAAATACATTGTGCAGTATTGATATATTTATAAGTGTATTTTTTTCAGTGTAGATATGTGTTTTTTTTTGTTTTTTTTTTACTTTCAGTAAATTAATATATTTTTTAAAATGACCTTTTGTTTTCAATCTTTCAATATGCTCGCACACCCCTCGTAGTAATATCGCGCTCCTTGGGGGGGGGGGCACCCCACAGTTTGAGAAACGCTACCTCATGGTATTGACTGCGGCATCTCGTGTTATTGAACGGTATTTGTTTAAAATCAAGAGATTCGAAATATATTATGAGTGAATATTTATTAAAATTTCCCTCTAAGACAATATGAGAGCTTCTGGCGATTGTTCTCGTCGTTTCGAACCATGGTCAAGTGTCGAGGATGACATCTGAGCCAACACCCAAGCCCCCTTCTCCTGAATTTCCCACTACGTCAACGTAAGGACTCTGAATTAAAACAGATTTAAAAAGCATCAGTGTCAATCTACCCAACTGTTCTTCAGTAGCATACGGCCTCATTACGATTCGCCGGCCAAAGAGCTCGTGCTGATGACCACAATGCTACTATGGCTATACCAAAATACTTTTCAACATCGGTTAAGAATCTGCTATTCTACCAATCAAGGTATCTTAAGCTCGGCATTAATGGTTCTAACAATAATTTTCAAAAATTTCATATGCAAAATTTAATTTATTCACGTTGAATTAAAAAATTGAAACTATAAACTAAACTCAATAACGCAACAGCCCATGAAGGCTAAGGCCTACTGTGCTCATCTCAGTATTCATGACTTTGGGTGTTGAGGTGCATGAGCCGATGTTCCTATTAGGTGGTCAGTCTGACGCGAAACCCCTCATTGTTTATTACCCAAGCACAAGCTCTTGGTAGTCATTTATTGACCCACTGAAGAGATGAAAGGCTGAGAATAATTGAAAATATTTTATTTTAATTTTAATGTTGATACAGATGTTGTAAATACGTATAATATTTTGTATTGTTATATAATGTTTTATATAAATGCCTTATTCTAATTTACAACTATTATTTTCTTTTAGCAGACAATGATGGTAAAACTTTGGTAAAATCAGTAAGCTTTACAATCGAAATGGATCAATTTGTGTTGCGGATTCAAGAGAGAGTCCCATCCAATAAAGATCCATCGTGCTTGAAGTGAAATTATTCCCATCTATATGCCACTGAGCGTTCCTCTGTATTGAGTATGGAATCTAAAAATACCTATATATTTGCAAGCCCAAAAGGTTAGCTTTCATATATAAATCTACCAATCAGCATTTTGAAACGAAGATCGAACTGTTCTCTAACCACTCTCCGAAATCTCATCCCGTCGATTTTCGCACGGATACAGTGGATTAGAATTCTCAGTTCTGATTGAGACGGCGTAAAGTTCGTTGATTTTTTTATAAGCTCATACGAACTTCCCGCATGCATTTGTGGCTGACTAATGATTGTTGATGGTTCACGTTGGTTTACTTACTTTTTAATGTATCGTTAAAGTGTTCCGTAAAAATAATTTCAATGAATGATTAGGGAACATAGTCAGTACAATTGAATTTGTTGATAATGCTTAAGTCTGGTGTATCATACAAGGTTGAACAAAAATTCATTCCTGCTTGCTTTTAAGATAAACCAAATATTATAAAGATTGAAGTTGAAAAGTAGTTGTCTCTGAGAAAAATTATCTATTTTAATTATTTTGTGCTTAAGAATGATGCGTGCATAGAATAAATGGACCAGGAAGAAGTCGACAGGTTGAAAGCCATCTGTGAGCTAAGCAATATTTAAAAATACCATGGAATGACAGACATCTCCTCCAGATGTTGAGGCGAACTAACAGGGTCTGTTCAAATTCAAGGATTCTTTTGCAAAGGACTTTTTTCTTAACACTGAACCTCAGACGCATCCAACTAAAATAGGGTCCTCATAAATCTCAATAGAATGTGTTCTATAACATTGGATGAGTACTCATTGTTGTAAAAGAAAGAAATGGAGTATCTTCTTTAGGAGTCATGCTGACCGAGTACTTGACATTATGGTCTGAGACGCTATTGGATATCATGGACCATTTCCTCTTCTCCAAATTCAGAGAACCCTAAACAGTGGGTATAACATTAAAGCAATTGTAAAAACCATGGTCCCACTACTTCTACAAAACACATAACCGGAACTCTATTTCAACAAAACAATATACACCCATTCATATGTTTCTCAGAGCTCCTGCTACCTCTTTAAGATCTGTAGTCCTACAAATTTTGATACATATGACCAAACAAACTGCAGTGTTATTGATGTCTTTCTAGAAAGCATTCTCGATAAATTCCAGCAGCCAATTGATTTCAGCTATTCTATACTCTAAATGCATATCTGCAATCTCTTCATCCGTGTACTGTTGCTTCGCATGCTGACTACCACACGAAGGAGGAAATCCTCACGTTTCCCTTCAGAGCTCTAGTGCAGAGCTCTGAGGGGAATCGTTGCCCATCGTTACCCAGTTCACCAATAACTTCTCCTAGAAGAAATTTATAAAACTCCAACATGATTATTTGATGAGACCGTACTAGAAATTTGTAAAATGCCTCCACTGTCTATGTAAGGACGATGCAGGAAAGAAGCATGAAAATGTTAGAATTTGACGAGTGTGTTTCATTTTATGCAATACAACGATTACGGGGTTGTATTGATGTGTTCTATATTTGTGTGAACTCACAATTTGTGGTATTGTTGATTATAGAGGTATCATAATTATTTCATGTTAAAAGAAAATCTGTTGTACTTCTAGAAATTTCCAGAATAAATTTCAATTTTCTCTGAAAAAACTTTCGTGCTGTTTGTGTGGACATTCCATGCTTCTTCCGTGGACCATAGATTGCCATTCAACCACGTAACACACAAATGCACATAATACGTATTGTAGCTCCGGAAAAAATAAAATAATGGACCCAGACTGCAGATGTATTTTTACAAATTTATTTTATTTATTTGCGAGATGTATAGGTTAACTGCTGAACAGCTTGAAGAAAAAATTTAAAAACCAAAAATTCACTTCTGCGATAAAGTAATTTTGTACTAGAAACAGCCCTTTAAAAGTATGTTTCTTCACAAATGTATTTCGTTCCTATGGAAACAACCGGAATATTAAAATTTCTTTTTAACTAGAGTGTAGCTCGTGAGTTGCAAATGAGAAGTGATAAAAAACTGTCATCGAAATTCATGGATCATTCATTATTATCCAATTAAAAATGGGAACAAGCTATACGAAGATGGATTTTCCATTTTTTAAATAATGTTTTTTCCTCGAGGCAGTGATGTAGTAACGAATACGTCTCTAAAATATCGAATGAATCAATCATGTTTCAAACCACTTAACTTTTTATGCTGCTTTCCAGTAATAAAAATGCAGTAAACACTAAGAGAGTTCCAACATTATGAGGAGCATATTTAATGCGAATGAAACGGTTATAAAACTTCCTACATTTGTTTTTAGAAGTGAGGTTCATTGTGATCATAATAGATTCGAATGATACATTTTAGCCAGTTTTTCAAAAGTTAGGCTTTACTTTTAACAACTAATGTCCCTAACTGTGACATTTTTATTCAAAATACTTGAATAATGTTTGAAATTGTTAATATGCTTTTAATATTTGAATATGGTTACAAAGTTTGAAATTTAAACATTTAATATTTTCATTTTTTTCCCTTTTAAGATTATGAAAGGAACGTTTCTTGTGATTTCTTTTCTTTTTGTTGAAATTGAATAAAAATGGAAGAATTACATTGTTTCTTTCTTTGCTGAATGATTCTGCTATACATTTCTTCTATGTGCTTTAGTTTCTTTATTTCTTTATAATTAAGCTCTTTCTCCTTAGATATATAAATCGAAAATTGCAACAAAGTATTTGAGTTAATTTGTGTTTTTAATTTTCGGTATATTATCAGTATTTTCTTTCTATCTCAAGCTTTTTAGTTTTTCATTAAAATGCTGATTCTTAAATTTCTCATCAGTATTCAATAAAAAAATTTTATTCGAAAGTTGTAAAAAATAATAAGTACACGAATACCTGGTTTATTATTATTTTAATAAGGAGAGAGGGATTAAAACATTATTGGGGTACAATTTGGGAAAGTATAAAAAGCCCAAGAATATAAAATACAACTGGTTTCAAATAATGTATATTTCATTACAAATTAATAAATCAAGTATCAAATAAAAAAGATAAAATTTCAATTACTTCTACAGCAACTTTAAATTTTTTTCTTTATGAAAGTAATACCTGTTAAATATTAAAGGTGCTTTTGATCCTTAGGAATTTAAAATTCAAAATTTTTGCTGATAAACAACAAGGAGAAAATTTTGTGGTGTGAATGATAATATTTTTATCTTGCCTGATATGTGGTAGAAAATATTTGGAACTTATTAATAATTTTAACATTATCTAGTACGCAATTTATTTTGTTTTTATACCAATGTGTGTGTGTGTGATTAATGATAGAAAGTTTTTCTTCCTTTAACGAAATTATTAATTGAAGTCGCTCAACAAATCAAAAATTAATGATACTGAAATGTTTCATACATTTTGAATTTATAAAAAAAAAGATATTGATTACAAATTATATGAGAGCACGTTTTACTTTTGATATCATATTTCTCCTAACTTCATATAACAAAAATTATGAAATTTTCCCAGTGTGTTGTACTTAGTTAATTTCTACCTCTTAATTCTCTTCCTAAGACTTATAAAATGTTCGAGAAACGAGGAAGAGAACATTCTTTTTTGAACAGCGAAAAAAATATTTGCGGTCTTTTGCGTTACTCTCCTCTCTCTCTCTCTGGCCACTCCCACTGTTAATTCTCTTTTCCTCTCGTCATTGCTTTGTATCTTTTTAATTGATTAACGCCTAAACCACAACGACTTGCGCGCCATCTACAGCGAAAATGAAGGTCCAGAAAAAGCTTTTATATAAATAAGGATAATGCTTTGGTTATGTGAATAACAAGCATATTGTAAATGTTGGGAGATGCATTTTCTTCTTTTTATATTTAAAAGGTGACCAATTTTTCTACAATGAAAAGGAGGACGAACAATTTTTGAAAAAATTACAACTTAAATATATGAAACATTTTATATTAATTCAAATAAAAGTACACTAACTGCGCTTACGTCTCTTTTAACTATTTACCTAAGCAAGTACTTTTCTATTGAATGAATTTTTTTTTGTCGATATATAATTTTCTAATGTACTGGAAATTTCGGAGCGAAAAATATCCTTCATAATGAACTTTACTCAAAGTGCCACAGATAAAGTATCAACATTCACTCATGATTTCTCACTTGTCCAATTACCATTACCAATTGAAAAAATTCTTTCAATTGCTGCATTAGTTCCGAGTCAGAACAATGTACAATAAAGAACTAAATTTTTTATGGAATGTGTTCATTTTTGAAATGGTTAAATATTTCCACCCATCTTTATCAATTTCAACATGTTGATTTTCCTATTGCTCTAATTCATCAGAATCTAAGCATACACATTCAGTCTTCTAATTTCTTCAAACAAAAAATTGCCATCTATTTTAATATCAGGCATTTTCTTTCGATAAAAAATCGACACAATTTCCTGTATCTGTCCAATTTTCTTGTGATGAAGTCAGGAAACAGCATTGAAAGCTGTTGTTTCCTGTGATATTTGTTTCGGACCATTATTCGACATATTGGAAACACGTTTGGTAAAATTTCTACACTTCATTGGAAACTTTTTCGTTATGTGTGGATATGATTCTTCTAAGTGTGACAATTTACTTTTTATTATTAAGGGAATAAATTTTTCTTCAAATCGGGATTTTTATTGAAGGACAAAATCGTTGAAAATAAGACTAACTTCTGTAGCTGTGTTATTTTTGTAGCTTGTGTGTAATATGATCACTATCAATATTTTGAGTAGTTTTGTGGAAAATAGATGCCTGGTTATGAACAAAGTATATTAATATCTCCGATAGCTCATAGGCACATGATTCGCAAGAGTTCGGCCTGGCATTTCTGAATACCGAAATTAACAGATTAGTTTTAAAATATTGAAAAGGAGGACAAGTACTGTTAAGAAGAGTACTCTTTAAGAAGAAGGACAGACCCTATAAAAGAAGGACTGTCCTCCCTACAGGAGGACGATTGGTCACTTTATAATATATGACTTTTTATAAAGATTTATAACTTTTCTACATTTATGCTAAAAAAGTAAAAGAAAAATTGAGATAATAATACGAAAATATAGAAGATTAAGGATGTATTTTAAAATTCTCTAGATTTTCTTCTGTAAAACATTGAAGGATAAAAAGGAGAGAGAGAATGAAGTGTGTGTTCCAAAATAAAATTTAACAATACCATTGATGATTATTACGTGAATTGATGTCCCTAAATTATTCTCCATTTTAAAAAAAAACCTGTAGTTTTCACATTTTTATTTTCAAACAATAGATATCAAAGCATGTTTTTTTACATTCCCAACATTCAGTAAAGTTGTTAAAACATAAGTGAGGCTGCACCATATTTGTTAGTCTATTTCTTATAAAATGACTTGAACTACGTTAGGCTGCATATAATGCTTGATAGCATCTAGTGTACTCAAGCTGTTATCTTTTCTAATATAATGTTTATTTGATCTTTTATTGATCTCTTTGACCTTTTCCCCTAATTAAAAGGGATATTTTTCTTTTTCTTATTCAAAAGTACAGATTCACTTTTGTGCCCATTCCAATAAAAACCTTCTCAATATCCCATATCATTTTTTTTAAAATTTAATCATAAATCATTTTGTAATAAAAAATAGCTAACTATTATAATCTATGTGATAAGCTATACCAATTTAATAAATTTAGAATCAGTTTTAAAGAGCTTAAAAAATGTACTGCGCTCGTGAATTTAATTTAATTTAAAATAATTATTAAATCTATCTGATGAACCGATATTAATTTATACTAAATGTCACAAAACAAGATCTTACCTCAATGCTATTTTTAAATTTTTAACCTAGTTTGTGACTACATTTGCTGCCTTTATTATTTTTATTTTTTTAATTACACATTTATAATTTCTACCTTAAATAAAGAATCAATCTAGTCTTCATCCACATAAAAATGAACGGTATGACAAATGGAAGAGATAAATGCATTTATGGATGAGTCTGAGATCTATATTAAATCTTTAGGTTAAACAAATTCTGTTAGATAAGATGTATATTATTACCATCATTAAAATGTCTTTATACTGGTGATTTCAATAGAAGGAAGATCGAAATGCTTTTAAAGTGATAACATTAAAAACTTGCATTCAACTTTATCGCTCTACAAAGTATACTTTACAAGAAAAATTTACGTACTATATTCTTAAGCACTACTTCTGCCTTGTTAATATATTTGAAATGACAATCTACACGCAACGGTAAATTGCTCTCTGAACTTATTGTAAAGGATATTAAAAGATTTTCATCCTTTGACCCTATAGGAGTCCAAAACGATAGAAAATTTTCCTTTCTGTTCACGATATATCGTGAGTCAGCATGGTGAAGGTAATGAAGAATATCTCAATTCTAACTAGTAAATAAGTTTTCGAGAACGAATAAAAAAATACTGTAGAGAATTTTGCAGAGTAATGAGTTTGGATGCGCAAAGAGGTAACATATGGTTACTGCTGAGAGTGAAACACACACGAAGTCTTTCATTTATGTTTTTGCGCAAGTTAAATCATTCTCTTTGATGGTTAATTACTACATACTATATGTGCAAATGAGTTTTCTCATAAGTTTAATTATAGTTAATAAGCAGTGCAAGTATTGCGATACAATATTTATGAGTGCGGTCTTTCATACATTATTCATTAACGCAGGTTCGATGCTTGATGGGAAAAAGTTTTGCATTTAGTCAATAACTATGAATAAAATGATGCTATTAACTGAATACTTTGACTTATCATTTTAGGAGGGCAATTTTCTGCTGCTGATACTAATAATTTGATGCCTTTTATATATATATATATATATATATATATATAAAAATATTTATTTTCGTTAATTAAAAGAATTCTGAAAGATATATTATCTTGTTTATGAGCTATAAAAGTCTTGTTTTAATTTTTTGAAGAATTATTTTAATTTTGATACGCATAAATCTTATTTATTTTTATTTTGATATTTCATTATCTACAATCCTTGAGTCTGCAGTTCGACTGAATTTAACTACTGCCCTTGTTCTGATTGGTTATCAATTTCCCTAATTTCTGCCAGCCAGTCATACGGCTCTCTCTCATCAACAATTTGCTTAATCTTCGTCCCGCCCCCTTCACTATCACAAAATCCGGCTTTCGGTAGCGATCTAAAAAGCCACCAAGTAAGTATTAATTTTTATTTTCAATTACTCATAAGTATATTATTCTTATAAAATAAAAGTTTTTCTCAGATATTAAACATTTCTTTTATATACTGAGCCTTAGAAGAAATTTTCAGAGGTACTTTAAAATCAAAGATTGGAGCCCGACAGAATGTGCACTCCCTCAAAATTTATCGACTGATTTGTGAGAGAAGAATATATATATATATGTAATATTCTACATTAATTTAATCTTTTATAACTTTTTAATTATCTGTGGTCCATTCCTTCAAGGACCCACATTTAAATAATAAACTAGCTACCCGCCTAACGAGAATCCTAAGAACTAGATTTATCCATCCACCCAGATCATGTGATTTTTTGCTTACTGTAAATACCGAGGTTTCTGGAAATCCCGCCCTTCTGTTCGTTGACCCTCGTAATATAATAGACTGCAGCTGACGTATATATATATATAATATATATATATATATTATTATAACATTAGATAAACAATATCACAATGTAGCTGAAACAACTCAAATGAAAATAAGAAAAGATTTCGCAGAAACTTAAACTGTTTTTGATAATATAAGTTATTTATTTAAATTGATGTCGGGAATACAAAGTACGTTATGGCTATTGGCAACATATATCATAATTCAGAATTTTGATTTCTAGAAACTGCCTTTGTGTGGAGATATTAACGTTGAAACAGATATTAGCATCAGCATCATTAGAATTGGAGATATTTTATTTTCCAATGCGGCTGCAGATTGGTATTTACCATTCAGGCTTAGAACATTCCCAGGGAGTTGGTATCACTCTTTTAAGAGTAGCACCACATAGGTGGATTACTAGTCGCCACAATGTAATTTTGAAGCCCAATTTCTTTCACAGAGGGGGGCAGCTAATCTCGGACGATATGCGGGATGGTTAAAGGAATTTAATTTTGCTGAGAGCACTCTAGCCAAACAGGCACTCCAGGGATTCTTAACATACCGCATAATGCCGCTGTCGATTTTTGGTATCATTTAAATCCACCGATTTGAGCCGGGTCGAACACACAACCTTCGGTGCACAAGGCCAGCTCCAAACCAACTACGTCACCCAGTAGGCAGAATTGGAGATATTCGCGTGGACATTGAAAAACAATCGCAATTAAAATTTATTCCAAACAAGAATTAGGTTTTCTGAAATACAATTAATTTATTCGGACCACAACTTCGTAAGACTTATGAATCACAGGAATTTCCAAATATCTCAAAGAATCATGGAAATAATAGCTGTGCCGTGATTCAGATGCAAATGCACATTTTATTGATGTTAATTACAGAGTAACTGACACACCTTGATTTTTATCTTCCTATTGCATACTTAAAGCGTTCAAAGGAAGAATCAAAATGATAAAACGGAGTTTATGAGGTCAGGATTCGTTCGAATAATGTTGTTACTAAGCATCTTTGTTGAAAAAAATAATAATAATGTCGAATGAAATTCGTAAATAATTGGTTCTGAAATTCTTTTGCTATTTAAAAGGAAATTAGCTATAGTATTCGAAAGGAAGAATTATAGTAGAGGGGCACAATGTTTACTTTGATACTAACTAACAGTATATATTTTTTCCCATTCAGTTTCGATTATTTTTTGCATTCTTTATTATGAAACAGGTAGCTTTTAAATACATAAATTTCGATATATAGAACCTGTTTCTAATACATAGAGATCTTTGTTAAAATTAAATCTTAAGATGTTTGTTATATTAGCAGCGAAATGTTTTTAAGTTGTGACAGATTTGGTTGATTATTTGACATGCTATTAAAATATTAACTTTAAGTTAAATTATGCTTAGTTAAATTATATCTTTAAATGCGTCAGATAATTTATAACAAATTTAAGTGTTATTATGAAAAATAAAATGGAAGTAACTGAAAATGTAATAAAAGAAATTTTGTTGTAACATGTATATATACTAACCTCTACCTGCCCGCTTCGCTGGGTATTTCATATTGTAGCACAAAAATATACCGTTTATCTGTGTTCGAATGTAATGGAAAACATTCTTAAAACTATCAACTCTTCATTCAAAAAGAACAGGACTTGAATTTCGAAAATTGAAGTAGAATTATCTTTTACTCTCCTCTTCCTTAAAGTGGATTTCCACAAAATCCATTTATAGTGAATCTCTAAGCAACAAAATAAACATGCATGCCAAATTTAAAGTCTAAATCTAATAGCTGAGAAACGGAAATTTGCTATCAATAAGCCCCTTTGAGAGTTGATTTAACAAAAGAAACATATTTATCAAATTTCGTTACTGTAGGCCTAGTTGTTCGAAAACGGAAATTTTTTTTGTCAATACACCCTCGTAACTCCTCGCCCCCCCCCCTCATATGTGTCACGATTTCCGTAAAATCTGTTCTTAACGGTTCTCTATTCAACGAAAGAAACATGCTTACCAAATTACAAGTAAGTGGGTCTAACATTTCAAAAACATGAAACTGTATCTACCACATCCCTTAACTCATCGACCCTCCCCCCTTCGGGATATATTTTCACAAAACCCTTTTTGTAGTGGATCTCTTCTCCAAGAGAGAAACATGTCTACCAAATTTCAAGTTTGTAGGTTTAATAGTTCAAAAACAGAGATACTTATCTGCAACGCCTCTTAATCCCTATCAACGCTTCTTTAGGCTTAATTTTCGCAAAATCCGTTCTTAGTTTATCTGTACTTTGTAGAGGAAGATGCCTACCAAATTTTAAGTCCTTAGGTCTAATAGTTCCAGAGATATCGTGATGAATGAGTGAGTTAGAGTGTGAGTCTCTTTTCTCTCCTTTATATATATAGATTCCAAATACTACTTGAAATACCAATTATTTAAAATACATGAAAAGTGTTTTGGAAAGCTCTGCAGATCGTCATTTAATTTTTTTCATTCATGTAAAAATTGCATTTCAATGTATTAAATTGAAAAAAAAAAATTTTCAAAGCGAAGAAAATATCTATCAAAAATTATTTTAAATTTGAGGTCCATAAATTTAAAATAACTTTTGATCACTGAGTTTAACTTCACTTCGTTTTCATTAGAATTATTGTTTTAGGTTATAATAGTAAAGTTTTAGATGAGCTAAAATGTTTTTTTAGTTATAATAATAAAATAAAATATAATTAGGATTGCAAAAAATAAAATCAATTCCAATTTTCCTCAAAATATTTTTATTATTTTTGAACAGTAGTATTCTATATAAAATCACTTTTGTAACTAATATCTTTCCAATAATTGAAACTGTTTAACTATATATACGAATATATAAGCAGAATGAAATAATTAGCAAATTTAACGCAATTTGCCGAAATTGGATTTATAATTTCGTAGCTGAAAAATATTTTTGTAAAAAGATTAAATGCCCTCCATATTACATCATCAATATCATAAGGTGAATGTAATTTATAGCTTTATCTTAAGAAAAGAATTTATATATAGACGGAATTTTTTAAATTCTATATATTTATAAATTGTTAAGTCAGTTAAATTTCTACATTATTGACCCTTTAAACGGTAAATTTTTGTGCTCAAAATGTTCCAAAAAAGACCCATTTTTATTGCATACAAGTAAGCATAGTAATTAACGTAATCCGAAAATGGAAGAATTTTACTTAAATTTTAAATTTTAAATTTTCAGACTATTTGTTATTTTATGACTGTGGAACACAAAAAACCCTAAATGTTTCCTTTTTATAAGCGCACTCTACATGCTAGGAAGAATATTTCATATATCTTAAAAGAATTTCATACTTACAAAAAAATTCATTTGGATTATCTTTCCATTTTCATTTCTTCTGAAGCAACAAATTGCACATTGCCTTGTCAATCCCTGTTCTTTATCGAATATTTTTAAGAATCTAAATTCCTGCCTTCAATGAAAAATTACCGTCTTCACTATAAAGAAAATCCCAGATGAGAAGTACTTCAGCACCATTGACAAACTGCATTTTTTAAAAACACTAGCACACTATTAATTTCACTGTAAAAATTAAAAATATGTTCAGATCAAAGATAAAAAGAAGAAAATATTGGTGCTCATATAACGTACGGGCAAACCGTATGTGATAAGCTATTTCCTTATTAGAATGGAAATTCCTTCGATCATTAATAGATTAACAAACCATTTTTAAAAAATTCAAAAGAAGGAAATTCAAAAATGGTGTCGATTAGCATATTTATTATGTTTTTGTTATGTATTTTATTTCTTAAACTACTAAAACAACTGAAATTAAAGCTAGCATTAAAAACCTTTCACATTATGCAATTAGCATAAAATTATTGTTTTGATGGAGTTTCCCAACCAGAAAAGAATATCAACCTAGAACTTCATGCTAATCAGTCATGAAGTGTTTAGTTGATGAGTCGACATAAAAAGAACAGATATAATTGTGACTACAAAAAAAAAAAAAAAAAAAAAAAATTGACTCTAAGAAGAACGAAACCCTCCATGCTTGATAACAGGCGAAGACATGCAAGTCCATTGTTAACTTTGGAGGACACCAAAGCGCTATTGTTGAAAAGCACTTTTCGAAAACGGTTTGCATAAATGAGATTAAAAGTGTTTAGGAAAACGAAACTGATCCATGCAATCAAACAAAACATATTAAAATGGGTTCGAAAGTGTCGAAATTTAACAGAGGCCTATAGAATAAGGTTTGTGGAACATTTTAAGTATTAAAATGCATCATAATCTTCCACAAAATGATCCTTGACTTTTCAGATGATGTATTTTTGTGATGAATTATTCTTTTGAATTTCGCAGGACAATCACAAATTTGCACCATCAGTGTTGAAACAAAAATATTACATATATTACGAAATGCAGAATTTGTTATACATCTTGATATTAGTAATACATAATAATGGTATAGAGAACACATTGAAAGGAGGATACGTCATGACATTTTGAAAACTTGAAGCAAATATTTTGTTTTTTAAAATGTTTGAATAAAATTTTAAAGCAACCCCATTTCAACATCTTCAAAGAGTGTTACAAGACCTAATAAATCATGGGTTTTTATAAGAGATATAGATAAAATAGCTACTTATATTGTTAAAAGAGTTCTATTAGTTTCAAGACCAAATTATTAGTTATTTGTAAATTATTTTTAAAAAAAAACAGTTACAAGTGTAATTTTATCGGTTGTAATTGAACGCAGTTATTAAATAGTTCGTAGAAAATAATGGTGAAACGGATTGCTACAAAGAACCAATAACATGATCTGAAAAGCCTATAAAAAAACGTTTCCAACATACTCCAAAATATCATGAAAGTATTGTTAAATTCTTTTCGATTTAATTTATTCATAAATTAATAATTTCAATTCCATATTAAACTATCTATTTCCCTGTTTATGAGTATTTTTATCTAAAGGAAAGGTTCTCAAATGAAAACAATTACTTCGAATCAAAGGGAATTAGTTTAATAACGATGTTCATGATTTATAAAATATATTTCTGGAGGCTTCAAAAAAGCCCCTAATTTTTTAAAGACAGAAAAACGTTTTTTTTTTTTTTAAATACATTACTATGGAAGTTAGAATTCCACTGAATTTTTTTCTCTCATTTGGATTTCTGAATGCATATGTTCATCATGCGGCAATATTTTCTTCCATGGCATGAAATATGCATGGGTAGACGATCAATTGCCATATATGAATTTCTTTCATCTCATTTTCCAGACAAACAAAAGAAATGCATATGTAGTTTTTAAGATATAAAATAAATGGCAAAAAAAAAATAGTTACATTTTCGAATTTATGACTCGTTGAACACGAGCCCGTGAACATGACCACTAAGCTACCGAGACCCCCTTGTATATGGATATATATATATATATATAAAATTAATAGAATATATATATAATATATATATATATATATATATAATTAATAGAATATGTAACACACCTTATACAGGAAATCATTATCAGAAATCTTCATTAGTTAGCAAAATTTGTTAAGATTTATTGACAAATATTCTTTAATGTCTTAACTGTTTCCCGTACACCGCCCGTACACCGTACACCGTACGGTAGTTTGCCCGTACACCGTACGGGCTACTGAAAGTTGGCCACAACCGGTTTGCCTGTACACTGTACACGGACACTGACATATTCATCTTTCTATTCATATATTTTTAATTCGTATAGTGAGATTTTTCGTGTTAAGGTTTTTAAGTTTGTCAATGGCTCAGAAATACTTCTCATCCGGGAATTTCTTTGTGGTGAAGGCCAAAATTCTTCACTGAAGGCAGGAATTTAGATTTCTGACAATATTCGATAAAGAACAGGGATTTCAAATGCAATGTGCAATTTGTTGCTTGAGAAGAAATGAAAATGGAGAAATAATCCCAAAAAGTCGATATTATCTATGTCCCTGTTGCAATGTAAGATTTTGTATTACACCATGCTTCAATTTGTGAGTAATATAAAATCCTCAACCATTTGAAAAAGAAGTACGGACATGATTTTTTTTGTTGTTGTAAATATGAAAGAAATTCTTTTAAGATATATAAAACATTCTTCATATATATCATGTAGAGTTTAGCCATAAAAAGCAAACATTTAGGGTTGCACAATTATAAAATAAATAGTAGTATATAGGTGAACACTTTTTTAAAATTGAAAATTAAAATAAAATTCCTCCATTTTCACATTCTGTTTTGTATTAATGCTTAGTTAGTATAATGCTTAGCAATTAAAAAATGTGCCTTTTTTTAGAACATTTTGAGCAAAAAAACGACCACTTAAGGGGTTAAGAATATATGAGAATGTATTTTAAGATGCTGTCCTTTTTTGTAAAATGCAGTATAATATGTGTAAGAATTTTTAGAATTAAATTAAACTTTAGGCTTTTTATACCGTCGGAAAAAAAAATATATCTTGGAATAAGAGGTATTTCTTTTTACGGGAAAAAGCAGAATAATTCCATAAATATACAAGTTGTCCTTCGCTTTGTTTTAACCATTTTGCCGATTCAATTAGCAAATTCCGAATTTAAATAATATGAGTCCGATAACTGTGTAGAGTCAAATATTACGACTATTATCTTCGACAGCCTTTAGGTTCATTTTTCTTCAATTATATTATCCATGTGAACCATTTAATCAATTTGGGTCAATATTTTGAATTAAATATGTGTGTGTGTGCGTGAGAACACGTCTTTCCGTAAAATTCCTTCAAGCGGTTTTTGAACAGTAGCTACCATCTTTTCAACTTAATTAACAAAAAATAATGACCATATAATTAGTCTAAATTTGTGCTTACAATAATTGCTAACACTGTAATTTCTCAGTATAATTGCTTCGTTTGATGTTATACCGTGTAAACAGAAAGGTAAATAAATTTTTGATTAAAGGGAAATTGTTTTTAAGAAGAATATGTTATAAATTCAATAGCAAATTTTCTCAGTTTTCCCTTTGTCATTTCGTTCAGGGATTTTCACAGCAGTTAAATGTCAAAAAAAAAAAAAAAAAAAAAAAAAAAAAAAAATTGCTAACATTAAGGGAAAATTTTTTTTGAAATAGAACTTTTTATATTTGAAAAATGTTGGCGTGAAGGGGGTCTAAGACTTGTGGAGTGTGAAATAAGTCTAAGGTTTGTTTTTCTTTTATAGATAGAAAAATTTAATTTATCATTTTTATCATTTTTCGCTAAGATGAGTGAGTAAATGTTAATTAACGTCGCACTTTAAGACAACGCGAGGGCTATTGTTGACGGACCAAATAATTTTGAACTATGGTTAAATGACGAGGACGACACCTGAGCCGGCACCTAATTCTAACTTCCACTCTACTCCAACGTAAAGTCTTTGAGCCACGACTTATTTAATGTATATCAACCTTTCTACTCTTGGCGGGTCATCAGTGGGTGATATCAGAACTCGAACGTATAACTCAACCCACAAGCTCATGACCATGACCATGACCAATAGGTTACAATGGCTTTTTTCCGCTTACATATAAGAAACAACATATTTTCGATGTATCATTCATTTTTACTCGAGTGAACAATTTTCCCTGTGTTTATTCTTTATACAATAATCACATAAATACAATTATTACTTTTATAATTTAAAAATAAAGATGGCATGTTCGATGAATTTTAAAGACATGGCAGTATAATTTGATATACGAGAGAGTTTTCTATTAACATCACTCTATAAAGCAAATCAAAGGCTATTGGCTGTGGGTCTCGTAATTTTGAGCTTCGGTGAAATGAAGATGACGACTCCTGAGCTAGTATACCTTCTTCTAACTTCCATGCCTTGGCACCGAACGAATTTAAAATTTCTACAGATTAAACGAGTATCAGTCTCTCCACGCGGCAGGTTTTTAGCGGCACTAGGCTCGAACTAATGACTCGCCAACCACGTCCCCGACCGCTAGGCTACTACGGCCGTGAGATTTTTTTCCCGAGTTAAATGGTAAAGAATGCTAACATCCAAAAGAAAAGGAATCCTACTTTTTGGATTGGAAAATCGGTTTCTGTAACAAATTGTGAATAAACCAAAGATTTTTTTTTTTTAGAAAAACAATTTTTTTAAAGTTAATTTTTGTCTTATTTTGTCTTTTACAACACATACACTAACACATAAAGAACAGCATGCTTTTAGTGTGTCCTTATTTTCAAACTAAATTTACGATTTTTCCTGCACACTCATTTATCCCTCATACTCTATAATTATAAACGTAAATTTCTTTTTTTGTAAATTAAAAATAGGATGGTGTGTTTATTGAATATTGTTACATTTTAAGGCAGTGGCGCACACAAGGGGTGATCCAAAAAGTTTGATTTGAATTAATTATTATAATTATATTAAACGCCAATATATAAAAGACTGTAGGAGAGAGAGAGAGAATATTAACGTCGCACTGATTAGCAACACGAGGGCTTTTGGCGATGGTCTGCGTAATTTTGAACCATGGTCAAGTGACGCGGACGACACCTGAGCTGGCACCCCCCTCTTTTAACTACCACACCACACCAACGGGAGGACGTTTGAGCTCTCGACAGATTTAACGTGCATCACTCCCCTACACGGCGGGTCTTTAGTGGTACTAGGATCGAACTCATGACACGCTAGCCATGATCCGATGCCTAGACCACTCGGCCACCGCGGCCGCAATAAAAGGGTGTAACACAAAAATTAAAGAAATGGTGCCATCCAATGGAAA
The DNA here is from genome assembly GCA_019973975.1 of Trichonephila clavata. Taxonomy (NCBI): domain Eukaryota; kingdom Metazoa; phylum Arthropoda; class Arachnida; order Araneae; family Nephilidae; genus Trichonephila; species Trichonephila clavata. The sequence continues at coordinate 30,255 of BMAO01016631.1, forward strand.
AAATATGTATTACATGATTAGGAATATACCTTTGTAAACCGTTATAAAGAAGTATATATATATATGCAGTGGCGCACACAAGAGGGGACGTCCTGGGGGTCCGGACACCCCCATTGCCCTTGATTTTTTTTCCGATTGATAATAATCCTATGTCTATATAGGACGTAAAATTTAATCAAGTACTTGTAGTTAACAATTTATTTTATTAATTAATGTTAATTATTAATATTATAGTTTACTCTGTATTGTACTTTGTTCCCAAAATTGCAAAAATCAAAAGAGTTATGTTTGGTGGCTTAATGAGGTATGATACGAGAATGGTGCATTTTCAAGCCTGGACCCCTCTCCCCTTGAAAATTTTTTGCAAGTGCCACTGTTTTAAGTGCACGGTTCGTATAATTTAAAATATTTTGTACAAGAAATATTCACATTTTATTTACACACATCTTTTACACTTACTCACATTTTATTCCCTTTTTTTCTCTATCTAAAGCAGCGATTCTCAACCTGCGACCCGCGGGCAGCATGTGACCCACCGGATCTTTCTGAGTGACCCAATCATGGCTCGTTGCACTAAAAAATTCAATTATTTAAGACAATGTATTAAAAATTTAGCGAGAAATTCTATCCATCTCTCAAACAACCCTTTATATCAATTTTGCTCTCGATGTCTTGCTGGTACGAATTACGGAATAACTTTTTTTTCTTTTTGTAATTGTAACGGTTAGTGTTAAGAGATAACAGTATATTAGAGATCATCTTATGGGGGAAACTAATTTTTAATTATCATGTCTTCCCGGCGCAAAATATCTAAAGAATATATGTTGTTTCAAGAAGATTGGAATTTCGACTATTTCGTAGAGAAAAACGAACAAAATGTCGTGAAAATGCTTTATTTAAAAAAAATTTAACTTTTCTCGCCCCCTATAACTAAGTGAAAATCTTTCAATTGCTCTTTTTTTTTAATGTCTGTTTCAAGACGAGATACATTGGGTTTCTTAAAAAAAATCTTTGCAACAGCAACAAAATATTTTTGTTTGGGAGGAGGGGACTAAAGATTATTGATGAAAAGAATTCAAACTAACCCCATAACAGGGTGAAAACTGCATAAAACCTATTTGTTGTGTGTTGAGTTTGATGTTTATTGTAATTTTAAAAGGAAATCCAAAATAATTAATGTGTTGATCAATTTTCCTATTTTTAAATGTCTTTGATCTTATATAGTGACCCCCTCCTCCCCGTAAAATCATGTTGCGGCCCGCGTGAAATAGTTGCCATATGTATGTGGTCCGGCGGAAAAAAAGGTTGAGTACCGCTGATCTAAGTAGAGTTCAAAATTCAAGTTCCAATTTTTTTTTCACCTTTATGCGAAGACATTCTTTATTTTTTGACAGTATCGCCATCTGTAAGTATAACGAAGAAGATTTCCTTTGTTTCGTCTTGTGTCATATGATAACATAAAGGACATGAAGTATATCATCCACATAATCACACTGTCCTCTTAAACGTGACATAATCCTAAGTGCAACAAATTCATTGTGCCAGTGGAACTGTGAAGCCACTCATTTTGGGCAAAATACGATCGCGTGTTGCGATAAACGTCTCACAATTTCCTACGTTTTCAAGAGTGGAAACGTTTTCAACTACGAGCAGTTTAACGTTTCGCAATACGCTCTGTCCAAGATGGAAAAAAGGAACGTGCCTAAATAGGTCGATTGTGAATGGGGAGTATCTTGCGTGCTTAGGTTGACACATTTATTATTAAGTATACTCCGGGTTTTGTCTCGTAGGCCTTGCTCGGACAATTATTCCTCCTACGCTCGTATTTACCGCTATCATTTTTTGTTTTGTTTTGTTTTAATTTCGCTCGTTCATTCTCATAATTTTTTTTTACTTGATGTTTAATTGCTGTATCAAAATGGAAGTTCTGACCTTTCTTGAAATTAAGTAACTTTTTTTTTTATGATTTATTTCGAAGGGTAACGGAGAGAATTGTTATAGGGAAAAAAATGAGAAATTAATAGTTAGTAAGTATTCATTCCTCTCTTTATACTGTAGCATTAGTGAAGTCTGGTAAATTTCACAATGACGATTTTTTAAAACTTTTTTTTTTTCGTTTGGCAATCTTAATTGCAGTTCTAAAATGGAACAATCTACTTTTTTGATAATTTTTTTAAAAATAAAGATAAAAAAATAGGAGGAAATTGATTTTAGTGAGAAGTAATGGATTTAAATTTTGTTTTAATTATTATAATCAAAAGAAACCGATTTTGTGTCAATGGAGACACGTGTATGATAAACATTTGTTTATGAAAATCTAATGTCAAAATGAAAAATCCGTTTTAATTTATAGCAACAAAAGCATTAGCCTTGCATTCTTTTATGTTGACATTAGAAAATATTGATATTAAATTATTTGTTTCACTTTATACAATAAATACATTTTATAAAATAAGTATAAAACGTAAAATATTTAACATCTCACTAAAAAATGACTATTAATAAAAACAAATTATTGACACACATACACATACCATAAGAGTTCAATTATTTTGTAGAAAACAACTCATTTTTAAATTTTTACAATGACACTCATTTTCAGACAGCTTCTTACAATAAAACAAATTAGATTTTTTTATATGCAATGTATTTATTGATATTAAATATCTTTTCAAGGTAAATGAGCAAAATATTCATGAAAGTTATTGCAACTGCAAAGGATTTTATATATTTCACTCTTTCCTAAATAATAGCAGTTGGCTCAATTTGGTTTTCATTTGCAAAATATTTAAAAACTTATTTATAATATATTGAGTGTTGAAGTTATTGTTCTTTCATTTCGGTTAACCTTCTCGGTTCCCTTGTATCACATGTGATACAAAAGTTTCATAATTTTTTGTGAATACTGAACAGCAAAAACAAATTTGGGACCGGTTGCATCACGTGAAATACAAAGTGAAATACCTCATATAATTTCCTCCTTTAGTCAGCACATAACAGTACCTGTCTATGATAGGGATTTCTAGTAGCGTCTCTAAATCAAAACAAGGTGTGTTTACGTCATCGAATTATTTTTTTTTCTTATTTATATACGCATTCTTAACTATTTTTAAACTATTACTTTCCTTTATATATGTACACTTTACAAGTTAACAGCAAAAAAAGAAATTTTTAGTGAAATATTAAAGCATAATGACTTGCGAAATTTGTTTGTATCACTTGTGATATAATGGGACCCAATCACATATGAACATATTTTTTAAGTCAATTTTGCTTTAATCTTTACTTATATTTTGTGGGAGGGTTTGTGTTGAAGATTTATAGAAGTATTTCTTGAGTTAAAATATTTATTTAAGGTGTTTGCTTTTCATTTTTACCCATTTTTTTCTGATAATTTTTTATTTAATAAGTATTTTTTTAATGAAATATTTGACATCAGATGAAATTTTAGAGCTGATGAATCGCGATGATTCTGATTTGAGTTCAATTTGAGGAATGAGAAGTGCTCGGCCTTAGCAACAGTGCAATGTACAGACTGCAAGATTTTTCTATGCTTTACAACTACTAGAAATAGTTTCAAGGCATTTCACGAAAATAAAAAAAAATAATGTTATTGTAATAATTTATACCTAAAACGCCAATTAAACTTAGTTTTCATGTTGAATTTATGAAATGTATGTATTGTGTGATTAAAGACTAAGATTAAATAAATTATTTCAATCTTGCTTAGTACTGAAAAAAGTAATTCTGATTGTAGTGTCTTGTCCCTGAAATATCAAATGTGATACATCCCCCCCCCCACCAATTTCTATAAATTAAAAAAAAATTATTGCACTTTTCTACATCAGAGTGATCGAAACAACTATTTAAGTACCTCTTACAAAATATCAAGCTTTTATTTTTGTCTCGGGTCTTAGGAGGTTAAAGTAGAACATGAATTGTAGAGTGATTTCTATTGATTAGGTATTTCGAACTCGATGTTATTTATTGGTCTTTACATGTCCCAAGTAATAAGCTAATTATCATTTTACAAGGCATTTTGTGAACTAAAATCATTAATCAGCTTACTTGTTACGAAACATAAATAGTTCTAGCAAAATTGTTAATGGTTAAGATGTGATATTGATTTTTATGAATCTCTCACATGGTGAGAGGCAGCTATTGGTGACGGACTTCATAGTTTTGAACAAAGGACACATAAACATGATGACGACTCAGCTGGTATTTACTTTCCAAACTTCAACACCCAACAACGTGAAAACTTTGAGCCTCAAAAGGAGTTTAACATACATTAGTCTTTCTGCAAGGCACCAGGATTCGAACCCATGACTTGCCAAAAACAACACCTACCAATGTACTTTTGACCATGACTACTCAGCTACCGAAACCGTAGCTGAGAAAGTAGGCATTAATTTATAGTTCAAAGAGATAGATATTAACAGCTTCAAATGATTTACTAATTAATCTAAATTTGCATTACATCATATCCAAGTAAACAATTTCGGTTGATCTGGTTTAGTCAACAAACTGGTCATTATTGCAGTTAATGAATCAATTAAAACTGGTTCTTAAAAGAGAAAGAACACTAAAATTTAAAATTACTATCAAAATTATCTTTTTAAAAAAATCAGTTTGATTCACATCAAATGAATTTTTCTTATAAAAGTATACCTCAAATTAAGTTTAGAAGTTTATCTCAAACTAAGCTCAGAAGTTTATTTCAAATTAAACCTAGAAAAATTTATCTCAAATTGAGTTTAGAAATTTATCTCAAATTTAATCCGATAAAAAAAGTCGTTCTAAGAATAAATTTTCGAATGTTACTTCAGTCTAATTAAAATAAAAAAATAATCATGATGCGTATATGCATGTTTTACTCGTGATAATTTGGAAAATAGAATGTTTTATATACATTAAAAACTTTAGATGCCTCAAAAAATCTGACAATCAAAACTGCACTAATATTGCTGATTAATTAGTATGTTTTAATGACTCGCACGCTCATGTATTGTTTCTGTCGTTCGTTATTTCCTAATAATTGTTCATATAGTTAACTATTTACTTTATAGAACAATAATAATAATTATTATTATTACTGTTTGAGATGGGCTCAGTAGGCCTTGACCCTCATGGATTGTTGCGCCGTTGAGGTAGTTAAGTTTACTATTACTATTTGCAATTATGTATGCATATATTTTGTAATTACATGTTTTCTGTTTCTCAACATTTCACTGTTATCAAAGTTCTTATTTAGAAAATACTGCCATCAGTATTACGTTTAGATAAAGATTACCTGAAGAGAGAGAGAGAGACAAAACTTTGAAAGAACAATTAAACAAAATAATATTCTTATATTCATAGATACAGACATATGCATGCATATATACAATCATTCATACATAACATGCATACATTAATACATACACTTTCAAATAAGGGGATGTGAAAAATTAACTTGAACACTTGAGAAAATCAACTAAAATAGATTTACAAATGCTTTGAAGGAAATATAAAACCACATCTCAATAAGCAAAAATTTCTTATATAACGCATAGAAATTTGCGTGAACAATTTATCTATGTGTGAATGTGTTATAGAAAAAAATTACAGTAATTACATACACATAAGGAATAAGTAGCATTTCGGTGGAACTTAGATCACAAGACAGTTCCCTAATAATGATATGTTTCCAAATGGATGCCAAGTGAACGAGGAAAAGAAATAGTCGCACAATTGAATATTTATGTTTCGAATCACTACGTAATGAAGGCTTAATGAATGTTTTATGCTAAAATTTTTAAAAGGTAAGTAAAATATTACATAATATATCGCGACTTAAGCTAAATTAAACATTTATGGATTGTATATAGTTACTATTTAAATAATTTAATCACTTCTTTCAGAAAAATGGTTTTTTAATCAAATTCTATAAACACAAATCTCCAAAGATAGCCATTTTCTAAAAAGATTCCACATCACAATCAAGCATACAATACTAATAATTCCATCGTAATGTCTTCTTTATTTTATAATTACGTAATATATAGCAGCTTAAGCTAAATTAAACATTTATGGATTGCAAATCGTTACTATCTTAATAATTTAATCACTTCTTGTAGAAAAGGTTTTTATCAAATTCTATAAGCAGTTCTCGAATTCCATTTTCTAAAAAGATTCCATATTACAATCAAGCAAACAGTACTAATAATTCCATCGTAATGTCTTCTTTATTATATAATTACGTAATATATAGCAGCTTAAGTTAAATTTAAGATTTATGGATTGCAAATCGGTACTATATAAATAACTTAACCACTTTTTGCAGAAAAGGGTTTTTATCAAATTCTATAAACAATTCTCGAATTCCATTTTCTAAAAATATTCCACATCACAATCACACAAGCATACAGTACTAATAATTCCACCGTAATATCTTCTTTATTATATTTACGTAATGTATAGCAGCTTAAGCTAAATGAAAGATTTATGGATTGTAAATCTCTGTACTACCTTAATAATTTAATCAATTCTTGCAGAAAATGTTTTTTAAGTCAAATTCTATAAACAGTTTGCAAAAGAGAGCCATTTTCTAAAAGTATTCTGCAGCACAATCAAGCATACAGTACTAATAGTTCTATCGTAATGTCTTCTTTCTCAATCACCAATACCTTTTCATTTAGAAGAATGAGTATTATGCTTCTACGTTCTAATGTTCGTAATGAAACCGTAACAACATCTGAACTGAATGACATCATGTTCGCATACATCGCGTGTTCTCAACAAAGAGTTCTCGGTTTTTACCGTTTCACTTTCTCCGGGCCATCAGGTTAAAAGCCACCATTGTCGGAGCAAACATCCGATCTCTTTTTCTCATACAGCAGAGTTATGTTGTTTTTTATTTTTTTTATTTGGTTCGCTTTCTTTATTGTTCGGGAAATGTCGTTTCGGATCGTTGCGTACGAGCCATGCCGATGGCACACTTTGTCCTGTCATCGGGAGCACATTTTTCTTCGGATTGTTTTCACAAACAGGGGGATCATTAGATAATTGGACTTGCGAGACGGGATTCACTGTCGGCATCGATAGTTATCGGTAATTTAATTTTTGTTTGTGTTAATGCTGTTTTGTAATGAGCAAAAATCCTTTTCACTCGAACTTTTCCTTTCTGTATAGCTCTATTAAGGCTAATCACGTAAATATAATAGAAAAACCAGTAGTGGCTGTAATGAATTTCCAATCTAGGTTTTTTAATTATAGAATAAAAATAAAAACATACTTCAAAAAGAAGTGCAGCAAAGTGGTGAACATTGTAACGCAACGCAGAAGGGAATTTTGCTTTTCCGCTAAAGCTGAGGGTCTAGAACAGGGGTCGGCAACCTATGGCATTCAGTACAATTCTCAGTGGCGCTCTGCACCACTCTACAAATCTGTCAATCTTGCATGGAACTTGATAAATTTGTAATGGACGTTGTGACGGATCTATACGCGGCTCTACTAACCCCTTCAGGACTCTTTTAGAAAAATATTTATTTCAACCAACTTTCGCCGAGTGAAGAAAGCGTGATTATGCAAATTAAGTATATTATATTAATTCTGTATTCGCAAGTTTTAAGAGTTAGTTGGCGAGTTAGTTGATTAGTTGGAGAGTGAAAGATCGTGAAAATGATTAAGTGCATTTGGAGTTTATCAATTGAAGATTACCGAGAGTGGATCAACCGGTGGTGATTAAAGCAGGATAAGGATCACCTTCAAGGACTCAGGCGTAGGACTTGACTTCACAAAAGTACAAATATCGTGATCCTTATTTAAAAAGAAGTCTAGCTTATTAGTGCGCGACGTAGTTGATATCGAGCTCGTTTAAGTTATCGTGGAATTAGTTGAGGGTCCGTATTATTATCCCCAAGCTATTGAGTCTCACCTCCACGCTCTACTATCTGATCTGTTATCTTAATTAGATTGTTATTGTGTCTGCTTGATATTTAAGTAACAATAAATTAATTAGTGTGAATCATGTCTGCTGATTATTCAGTTTCTCCCACGCACCTAGCCGGGTTTGAGGGGTGACAAGAGGTTTCAGAGGGAAGCAGAAAGCGACAGGCATTACAACGTTATTTGACAAACATCTTCAGAATTATGGACATTTACAGATTTACGAAAAAATCTGAAAGATAAATTTACAGGTATTTTGTAAATTATTGAATGTCATTGCTGGAGAGATTTTATTGCTTGAAGAGAGAAAATTTCAGATACCCTACTTTCCGCTTTTGATTCTACATATATAAGTAAAAAATCTTTCCTCATATGAAAAATATTTCATGTCCGCAAAGGAAGTGTTTAACAACTAATGTTCAGAATCGTTTCAAATCAAAAGTCAAAAATTATATCCTGATTTTTCTATATGAAAGTAGAACGTTGCAAGCACTAGATTCCCATTAAAATTTCTATTTAACTATAATGAAGGAAAATACTTATATTTTATTATTTCTATTAATTATTTTAACAAGTATGTTTAAAAATACATAATATGTGTACAATTTTAATTTATTTAAAAAAATTTTGTTGGAGAAATTGTTATATTTTATGCTTTTTATTTTTGCATCAAGAAAAATCTTTAAATGATCCAAAATTAATACATAATAAAACTGTAAATCTATATTATTGACCTCTATTCTCTAACTCAGCATGCATTATTGCGGGAATCGAATTGCTTCAAAAATATCCTTTTGTGTAGCACGTAGTGCAAGTTTATCCAATGGGCACTTGGAACGGGCGCCCGGGCGAATTAAGACGTATCTCATGAGATAACAGGAAAGACGCTCCTAAATTCCATGAGAACTTAAAGTCTTAGCTCCAATTAAAGATGACTACTACGGTAGCTTAGTGGTCATGGTGACGAAGTCATGAATTCTTATATGTCATTGAAGACCCGTCGTGTAGAGGAGCATGTTACAGCTATCGAGACTCAAACTCCTCCTGTTTATGTGGTGTGGTAGATAGCAGATAGGCCAGCTTAGATGTCAACTGCAAGAGGTTCAAAATTACGAGGTCCATCGCTAATAGCCCTAGTGTTGCTTTATAGATCGAAATATTAATATATATATACATACATACACACACACACATATATATATATATAATATTTCACTATCACTCCTTTGAAAAATAATTAGAAGTACCGTAAGTTTTTGCAATGAGTTTTTGTAGGAATCAGCTGTTTATTAACGCTTATTAATTTCGAGATGATAAAGAGAAATGCGCATAAATAATAATTTTCAGAGCCTCAGAAATTTATTTTTAGGAATACATTGCGAATAATACATGTTTTGAGAAATACTTAATGCTAACAGAATGAATTTAATTCTTTTATAAGTAGTTACTCTCTTCATTAAGCGAATTTTTGAATAATTAGAACAATAACTTCTGAAAAAAAGGAGTTTCAGATAAAAAATTTTCGCAAAAGTGTACTAATTACGAAAAAGTGTTTTCAAGAAACAATTCTACAAATATTAGCTGGTACAAAGAAGTATTTAGAAAATACGCAGGCTAAAATTATGTATCAACTTCTTTTAAATCTAATAATCTTTATAAAATTAAAATTTAACATAAATAGGAAGTAAAACTGCATGCATTTTACTAAAAATACTATTTAAGCGATATAATGTTGTACCGATATAATACATGCACACCATTTAATATAGCTAAAAAAGTGCTTCTCAAACTTTCAATGTATGTGACCCAATATTCAACCATAATTTTCATCGCTACCCCTCCCCCCTCCGCACAAATAACTTAGTATTGAATTCAACAACACTATACTTTAACACTAAAGCTGCAATACGACTTTTTCTTAAGTGCCCCCGGCGTTTATAAATGTCTCGCTCAGCCAAAGCGTTAATTGTCCCGGGCGTATACATACGTCTTTCCGAAGTACGATCTTTCCTGTGCATTGCTATTCATAAAATTATTCGAAGGCTTTGGAATGTAATAAATGGACCTAGACAGTAATTGCGAAAGATTTACTCATTTCAGAGGATTTGCTTATTTATTCCTTTTCTCCCCCCCCCCCAATGCGTCACATACCCTCGCTTACATGTAAAACGGTGGCATTGGGGAGCTTAACTAAGGAATTACTTATAAACCAAATGCAGATTAAGCTCATTTTGGGCTCTGGACGCAGAATATGTACAGGCCTTTTTAGCAGAAAATCTAGTTAAGTCCAGCTTATCCGGGCCTTTCCGGCCCTAACTCCCAATGGATATACCGGCCCTGTATAAACAGTACAAATTATCAAGATAAGATTTAATTGTTTTTATATAATTTTATTTACGAAAAGCCCATGGGGTCACACTGGTAATAATTAAACTCATTCTAAACTTAGTGTTGTTAAATTAATTATAAAATACATTGTACAGTACTGATACATTTATAAGTGTATTATATCAGTGCAAATGTTTTTATTTTTTATGATATCAGGATGTGTTTTGTTTATTTTCTTTCGGTAAATTAATAATTTTTTAAAAATGATCTTTTTTTTCGATTTTTGAATATGCTTGCTTCCTTTTCGTGGGGTTGTTACGACCCAATAGGGGGACGCACCTTATGGTTTGAGAAACGCTGGGTTAAAAAGTAATTTATTACATATTTGAAACATCAGCCTGCCCGCTTCAGGTCATATGAGTTTCATGGTGAAAATATATATATCAACAATTTATTTACTCATTTGTTCTTTCATAAGAATTTCTCAAACAGCTATAGTTTGTCATAAAATAAAACCCATGCAAATGTTTTCGAAGCGTTTGAAACGGACTTTTTTTAAAAATAGATTTTTCATTTTTTTTATATTGTGTAACACTTCAGACTTGACAAAAGCATTAAAAATCCATTGTACTTTAAAACGAGTTAATTTAGATCACTCCATTCTGCAAATATTTATCCATTTCGCAAGATCCGGCCTAGTTGAATTTATCTGATTTGTAAGCAACATCATAATTTGCGCTTGTAAATTTCATTCTTTGCAAATGCATGTTGTCATACGCAAAAAGTATATTATTATTTCTTGACATCCATCCTATTTTATATTTATAATTTTTTTCACATCGCTGCTTTGAAAAAAACTGGTCAAAATATTTGATGACCGCCGCTCTAGATTTTCATTCCGATAATATGTCGAACGGAAACTCTGACATACGCCAAGTATCATTTCCAATTCTAAACCTAAATCTGTCATACAGATATTAGAAATAAAAAAAATTAAATATCAATCCACCATTTGAAAATAAAAATGGTCCTTCTTTCCTTTAGGCATTTGACTCGCGAACGATATTTATTCCATTTAGAATAATTCCGGAAGCTGATGGAAGACTTTCGAACAGGAACTATGGAATGTTGCACAAGCAAAATCTTTTGGCTCTTTGAAATGGTATCATTATATGTTTGACGAATCGGGAAGATACGCATGCAAATTCCTTCAGATGTATATTATTTGAATTAATAAAAAAATATTTTATGTTTCTTTTGTAAATTAAATGGGACAACGGTTTCGCTTATGCGGTTATTACTACATAAAAAAGAAAATATTGAATATTTGGGTCAAATACTTTAGGTGAAAGATGTTGAAACCATATTTTTAAAAAAATATACAGCAATGAAGATTCTTGATATCGTTATTTTATTAGGTAAAGAAAAAACTGACAAAAATAAAAAAAAGTGTGAATTTCAGATTGAATTCCGTTGGAAATTAGTTTATACTTTTTTAATGAATTTTAATGAAGTTTGTTTTTTAAGAAAATTAAACAATGATTAAAAAATAAGTTTTTGTTTAGTCAATCGCAAATTTATCGAGGGATGATGTTTAATTTATACAATATTCCTCCATTTTCTAATTACAATATAATATTGTTTACAAACATTCGTAGAACTCGCAGTTAAAAATATAAATATGACCTTTTGAAGGTCGTTATTGAAAATTTATTGTAATGAATGTTTTTGAGTGGAAAATTTAATCAATAAGAAAAACAATCAAAAGTATTAAACATTTATTTGGTTATTTATGAAATAATGAAAGTAAATCTTAATCGTTTGTTGTTTTCATCATATTGATTGTGCTGTTCAATTTATTTTCAAAAACAGACATTTATAATTAAAAAATGCATTTACTGAATTTCTCAAATTCAATTATCTGTAATTATGTTTACATCTAATCGAGGAATAAAACTACTCCATTGTTTATTTTGTTTCCGAAAAATAATTATTAGATTGACAGTCTGAGGGACTAAACAATAACAAAACTTGACTGTGAATTTCCGGATCTATTTCGTTTTCCTTGCAAAAGGACATTTTTTGGTACTTTGATTATTTATTTTATCATTAAAATCAAAGGTCGAAGAGAAAATTATTCACATTTATCAATTTTTTTCAGAAAATTAATAGCGTGGGAACATTTAAATTGATTTAAATTTGAAAGAAAGAGAAAACACATCAATATATATTTAAAAGAAATTTATACAAGAAGCTTTTTATACCGCTTCTATATTTTTAATGAAATATATTTATTTTGGGCAAAATCTTTTTTTACTGTTGATTGATCAAAATAATTTTATTAGTTTCTATTGCGCATAAACAGAAAAAGAAATTATTTTGTTTGTCGTAAAAATAAAGTTCAAATTTTTGCTTAAAAAATTTTTGGGTGACAAAATTATGTATTTCTCATTTTTGTATTCTTGTTTATAAATTCATTTAAATAATGCATAGATTAGAAATTTAAAAGTATCTGATTTTTCTGAAAGTGTTATTCAAATCCAGCAGAAGTTTAATGATATATTTTATATAAAAATTATAGCTTTAAGAAAACTAAAAAACACCCTTTTATAGTTAACTGAACTTAGTTGTAGCAATCTTTTAGCCGCCAAATCTGGAAATGGGATCTGAAATTAGTCGCCAGATGCGGGATAGTATCTGAAAATGGGAAATCGTTAATCCGGATGAGCCGGATCGAAACAATAGAACAAAATTATTAAATTATTGTATTGTCATCGATCCCGAAAAAGTGTGAGCAAAATTTCGAATTAATCTAACCTTATAAAGTGAGCAAATTTTTAGTGAAATATTAAAGCATAATGAGAGAGAGAGAGACTTGTGAAATATGTTTGTATCATTTGTGATATAATGGGACCCAATAATTTATGAACATATTTTTAAAGTCAATTTTGTTTTAATTTTTAGTTATATTTTGGGGGAGATTGATAGTATTTCTTGAGCTAAAATCTTAATTTGAGGTGAGTGAGTGAGTTCAAAGATTCTCTGTTACATACAAGTGAAGCTTATAAAATGTTGTTTAAAATAAAATATTTCACACATAAGTGAAACGTTACAGAAAATAGTCCTTCATTTTTAATCGATGCTCTTTTTTTAACTCAAAAATTGATTAAAGAAGAAAAATCAATAGTTAAGATCAGAAACTGATTCAAAATTTATACCAAAATTAAAAAATGAAAATCGAAATTTATAGTAAAAAGGGCTTTAATTAGTTATTCAGTTTGTACATCAAAAATTTTAAACATTAACTCTCTTTATTCTTATACCATATAAAGTGCAAAATCTTAAAATGTGTACTTTTCTTTATTTCTCTTTCTCATGAAAAGAGTTACAAAACTGAAATTCTGAAAAAAATGATTGTACAAGCATATACGTTTTTAGCATTTATAGTTTTAATTCTTTCAGTGAATTAACTGAATTGAACTTGTGCTAAAAAAGAAAAATACAATTACGTTTGATTAAAAACAGCTTTTTTTTAGTAGCATATATGTCTATATTCAAATAAATAAATAAATTCAGGTAGGTAATATTTGTATTTATAAAATAATAATATTATAATTTATATATTATATAATTATATAATATTATATAATAATGATATAATTTATAAACGTTAAGTTCTTACTAATTTGTAAACGGTTTTTATGTTATGTATTCAAATAATGTACTTGTAAATTGAAAATATATTTTTATCCTTATAAACTTTGACTTTTTTTTTGGGGGGGGGGATTAAGAATATAGAAAAAGTTTGACTTTTTGGAGAAATTTTTTAGGAATTTGAATTTTTTGGACTATAAAAGTATTTTAATTGTTAGTGTACAGTAACTCTCAGGAATACGAGGAACTGCAATGTAACCTCAAAACTTTGGCTTTTTTAAACCACCCGTTAAGAAAATTATGTTAAACCACAGACATGGTTTCATAAACTATATATAAAAACTCTAATTGCGTATCTAAAATTTTTGAAAACATCTGTAAAGCGTTAAAACCTTTTTTTTATGAAACCTTGTAGCAAAACTACCTCAAAAATCCAACTTAAATAAAATACTTTTATTTCTTTTATTATTATTAAATCTTATTTATTTGAAAGATATGTTCTTAACAAAAATCAATATTATTAGCTTAGTAGTTACATAAAAAAAATTTTAAATTCAAAATTCTCAAAGAAGTAAACTTTAACCAAAATATCAACAAAAAAAAAGGTTTTCAATTTTTAATAACTGAGTTTTTAATTGACAGCATCTAAAAGAATACAAATATTTCAACCAATAGTATTTTAAAAAATATATCATTCATGTATATTTATAGCTGACATTATCCAAGAAATATCTTCTAATTGACTTTGTGACATTTCATGAGTAAGGAAAAACACAAATTGACCTCGAATTTTTCACCGCTATTATGGTAAATTTGCATTAAAAAAGACCACAAATTCAATATTTGCAGTGAAATCTCTGTAGGAAGTGAAATGTCTTTGGGTGGTAAAGAAAGTCTTTAAAAAACCGTCTCACTGAAAATAGGTCATGCTTTGAAGTTACTATTGAAAGTGAGGTTTCAATGTGAGGGAGTAAAGTAATTGACCCACGTACCATTAGTGACATTAGATTCAAATTTCCTTACGATGGAGGGGAAAGATCTTGAATTTAAACGTAAATTTTTCTGAATGACTTTTTAATCTTTTACATTTTGAAGAAAACTGATATGTTAAATTTCATTGTATGCATTTGAGTTGGCTCCATTGAGAAAGGTAGACTTTGAGTATACACAACTTCTTACTCACCATTTATTGAGGGTTTTTTGCTAAAGCTCAGAAATGTTTAAAGTAATTTTGGTTTTTGAAAAAGAAATTGGATTGTGCTAAGTTTATTACACATTGTTCACGATGGGCTACAGGATTTAGGAAGTGGATTTTGTAGGTATGGTGTAGCTAATGGAAAAGAGTATGATTTAGGAAAAGGGGAAAGAGGTTCTTTTTAAATAAAAATCTTATAAAACTCAAGATTGTCTACGATTTTTTTTCTTTGTTACTAGCATCGATGAAGATTAAAATAGATAATTTAATTTAGTGCCCAAACTATAATTAAAATAGAATCGCAGTACTATCTTCTCTTTAAGATCAAGTCTTTTCTTAAGACTTTTCCATTCATTCGAGGTGTAACCTCTCTTGTCATGATAACTAACTGTACCAAATAGAAGGAGCACCCTCTAGTGACCACTAAACTTTAGTACAGGCTAAGTGAAGAACAGAAATGTGGCCATTATTAAAAACTTTTCATATTCTTTATTCTTAATTTTTGTCCATGATATTTGATGTCTTTGTGTAACCTAACCTAAATTAACCCTTTCTAAGGTCACTTTTTCAATAATACATTAAAATATTTTTGGATACGAGATTGATTTAAGAAAAATAATTCACTTAACTTAGTGGGTAAAATTAGTTTTATTTTTAAAACCCCCTTTATTAGTGGAAATTAGTTAACCTCAAGTTCATTGGATGCAAGGTGTATTTATTTTATTATTATTTTTTCCCTTTGTTTCGTCCCCCCAGATGAAATTTCTAAAAAATATTTTGTAAATACAACAACCATCACACACACACACACAAAAGTGAATTATAAATCTTTTATCTCCTTAGGTGATGATGAAATTAAGAATTTCTATATATTTTTTCAAAGAAACTTATGAAAGTAAGGATCTATACATAGTAAACACAACAAATTTATGAAATGTGCTTTGAAAATATAATATGTAAAATTAGTTGTGTGTGTAAATTACACCGATGAAGATGACTGATAGAAATTAGATTGATGAATTTGGTGGTAAGGGGTATATTTACCATTGCCACAGTGTCGTAACTGAGAATATTAGGCCTCACCTGCCAAGTCAGTTAGTGGGCCCCCAGTTGACTCTTACAAAGGATTGCAAAACCATAACATTACATAGGCTTTGGACCCCCTAGAATTGTGGGACCCCCGCATTGTTAGTGTTGTGGGGGTCTACGTTATGCCACTGCATGGACTAGGAAAAGGTTAATAAATAATTGCAACTCTAAAGGAGACTTCATTGAATCCAACTCCGAATTTACCATATGTTTAGTTTAATCTTTAACGACTAACGCTCTACAGAGTCAAAAATGCATTTAGTAAGTAATTATCATGTTTCCTTCTCATAATGTTTTTTTAACGAAATCTAAAGCAAGTGGTATTCTTTCGTATTCTTTTCCTTAGTTTTAACTATTTTAATTACAGTTACTTATTTAGCATTTATTTTCTTAACTCTTTTGATAATAAAAAGAATCTAAAGATATCTATGTAGAATGTTGAAAGGAGTATCCTAAGAGTATATGTATAACATATATTTTATTTAATATTAAAAAAATATTTTAGTTACATTTAAAATACTTCAATGCATTTAGTTCTGCAGGTCCTTCTTTATGGGCCCTTCCAATTCACCATTAATTATATCGCATTTAATCTGAAAATAAATCTTGTTATATAACCCAATTAATTTAATACTTGAGAAATGGTGCCTGGGTGAAAGAGTTCATTTGAAACTGAAATTCAACATTAATGACATGAAAGAAGTCAGAAACTAACACTTAGGCTTCATTACTTTTAATTATCTAATAAATATTAAGCACCTTAATAAAGCTTTAAAAAATAAGTTGGTGAAGAATAATCTCTCTAAGAAACCAGTTAATTGGTAAGTCTACAGGTAGACTTACTACAATTAACGAAGAATTAATAGAAGCAATATATAAATTACAGCTCATTAAATTAATTTAAACGGATAAAAATTTATGACACGTCTGTGTCTGCTTATACCGCGTTATGTCCGTTTGAAGGGTATAAAAAGTTGTTTGAACATTAATAGATAATGAATAAAATGACATTCAAAACCCATCAAGACTTAATGCATATTCTATAATTTATTGATTATTGATTAAAAGTTTCATGACTATGTGGTCGAAATTTTGAGTACTATTACAAATTAAGAATTTTCGCTGGTATTACCATCCTAAAAAATTTACGGTTATCTTTAGAGTTATATAAATATTTGTTATCTTTATAGTTATCTATGGTTATTTTCAGTTGACAATTTTTATTAGATCTCAAAA